>JAPWLS010000444.1:0-188035 GCA_028551675.1 Tineola bisselliella
TAGATATTAAAAAAACACATCGATTTGTTTTTGTTGAGTTTAATTCGGTGCATAACTTTTCGAGTTATTTTAAAAAATCATCGAAAATGACCATTTTTTGTTTTTATAATAACTTTTTTAATTTTTGTTTTTTTTTTTTGAAATTCAGCAAAAAGGTAGGTATTTACTAGTTAAAAAAATATTAATTTTTTACCAAATAAGCTCGTTTTTGTAAGTTAAAAAATATTAATTTTAAATTTTTAAGTCCAAAAAATGACTTTGAAAATCCCTTTTTTTAAAAAAATATGGTCCAAAAACGTCATTTTTTCACGAAAAAATGGGATTTTGGTCCAAAAACGTCATTTTTTAAAAAAAGGGGACTTAAAAATTTAAAAAATCGATTACCTTTTTTAATAGTATGAAAGTACAACTCTTCACAAAGAAAATGCGTACCCGGACGATTTTCTATGACCTTCCCTAGGGCTTAAGTGGCCATTTTCCGAAGGCACCTTTTTTTCGAAAAATCGATGTATCTCGGTAAAAAATTAATATTTTTTAACTTTACAAAAACGAGCTTATTTGGCTAGTAAATACCTACCTTTTTGCTGAATTTCAAAAAAAAAAACAAAAATTAAAAAAGTTATTATAAAAACAAAAAATGGTCATTTTCGATGATTTTTTTTTAAATAACTCGAAAAGTTATGCACCGAATTAAACTCAACAAAAACAAATCGATGTGTTTTTTTAATATCTACAACTTTATAATTTAACTTTTTCTGATCGGAGACATTGTTTTTTTTTTATTTAAAAAAAACCGTTTTTTTGAACTTTGAGAATTTTTTGGGTTAGGTTCGCCAGTCCGGCGCGAGTTGCTCCACACAGATACTCATATTCTTTTTTCTTTTTCTATACGGCTGTATTTTTTTCGTCCGAGTAAGATTTATTTCCACTTTTTTTGTTCATTGATTGGACTATTAGCATTTGGGTTCTTTATTATGCAATTGGCTTTTAACTTAGCATAATATTAATAATTTAATTCATTTATTTTTCCTTTCATAACTACATATATTATACGTACATTTTTTTAAATATTAGGCAAAGATAAGTAAGGTCACTCTACTCAATGGCCGAGGCAACGAAATGGGAACTTACCTGTAAAAAAAAAAGAAAACATTAATTTTTCGTCGTTAAAAACGCAAACATGTCCATAAAATAAAAGATATTTTTATTTACAACCATAAGTCACCTTTTAATTATTAATATAACATTGTAAATTATACAATTTCACATTTAAAAAAAAAAGAAATACTTTCTCCCGTTCACTTTTGTTTATAATGCATATTAAAGCAATAAACAAATTATTATTTATTCTAAGGAGTTTAACGTCTCTTTCTCTCTAATGTATTTGCCAATACTCTTGTCCTTATCTACCAAACGATCGTTACAATAATTGTAGTGTACTAAGTACTGATCGCTCACTATCACTTAGCTCTATGAGCGTACTTTTGCTCTTTTAGTACATCACTCCTTGTAAAGTATGTAGAGCTTTTCAATTCCTGAAAAGGGTAAACGTGAATACATAGACCCATACTACATAAATATTTGACGACTAGTTACTATCTTATATAGTTATTATCTTATTAGAACCGATATTGAAATAGTACATACCTATACAATGTACTACTAACTGAAAAGTGACTAAGTATTTAATCAAAATAAAGATCGCGATTTGTCTCTATCAAGGTTTCAAATTTATATACATTATGATAAAATAAAAAAGATTATGAATTAGTCACTATAAATAAATACTATTTTTTTATTTATTTACTTTTAGTAATTGGGCTTCAATAGGGCGATTTTACTCGTCAAAATAAATATAAATGAAATAAATTATTATTAATTTGATTTAGCTGCTGTATACTGACATTGTCCACTTACATACTAATGTCATAATAATATATAATAAATCTACTATGACGTAGAAGAATAGCTGCTGTATAGAGGCATTGTCATACTATTATATACCTAAGGGTAAACATTTTTTTATCTATAATTAAATTAAATTAGGATTCATAAGGAAATTCCCCAATTTATTGATTAGAACTACAACTAAAGGGGTGTCACTATAAATATTAAAAGACAAAATTAATGTTTAAAAAAAAAATTACGCGATAAATAAATAAAATTTACTATATTTGCTTTAAGATGTAACACTACGACAATTTTACATTGGCAACACTGGGTTTTCCGGAAGTAGTGAGCGGGGTCGGCCATCTTGTTTTTTGTTGGTCTTATTTTAGCAGTGTGATAATTGTTTTACAGAGACTTAATACGAACCGATTGATTTTTATTAATTTTAAAGTTAGTAAACAACATTCTAAAAAAGTTATTACGTTAAGTAATTTATAACTGCGTATTTTTCCATATCAAGCGTCGTATTTTCGCAATTGAAAGAAAGCAATTCAAACGACCTATTAGTGGAAACAATTTCTCACACAAAAACAACGCTTTTGCAACATAATAATAGAATAAGGAGTTCTCAATGTAAAATTAAATTAGATAATAATTGAAAACGTGACAAACAGCATGCCAATCGCACGTCGCATAGTCAAAGGTATTGTTAATAATTTTTAATAATAAAACATCTATTCGACTATTACATAAAGACGACTAATTCTACGCTTGCCTAACCCTTTTAGTGTAGGCGTGATGCTATGCAATTTCATTATCGGTGTATATGAAACAAATAAACCCATAACGCGTTGTTTTAGGTTACACGCAAACGCGATTTTGTGACTGACGCGTTTAGTAAAAAATAAACCGAAAATACTCTTTTAAATAAAATCATAATAAAAAAAATCGCAACTATTTAGTATAGAAACTAAAAAGTATACATTTAAATGTTAGCACGTGGCCTTTATAATTAGTTTTTTTTTTTACAAAGACGTCCCGGATTCAATTCCCGATTAAAACACGTAGGTATATCTGTTAATATTAAAACTAACTAATATTAAAAATATTATCAAATTTAAATATGAATTGAAAAAATACATGGTGTTGTCAATAACTAACGTTATGTTTATTTATAAAAATTAAGTGAATTTATGTAATTAGACATTGATTTCGAGTCATGGTGTTATATATGTGTGTCTTTATCCTGGTAAATCCTGGATCAAGTGTGGAGTTCTAGCATAGATACAATTCACACACTCTCAAAAAGTACTCTTAACCTAATACTTTTTGAGCAATTATTAAAAAAAAAAAATACATTTCTCCTTAAAAATGTTCAAAACACCTGCTTTAATCTGAGTAATAACTTGTGACATAGCTATCTAGTTAGCTAGCAAGTTGTTTATTAGTATCCGTTTCTCAGTATAGTATAGATCGGAAATGCATACCGTATTGCATTTTTTTCATTCTAAAAAGTCTAGTATATGATAAATCACATAGGTAATGATAATTACTCATATATCAGCGCAGGTGTTCATTATACCTACTTACACCTACTTAGTGTTGTTGTATCAATATCAAATCTTATTGCAGATTATCAATTTGAAAAAATTACATTAAAATTACGTAAATATTTTTCTCAGCGGAAAAACAATTATTTCATCAGAAAAATAGTATAAAAATACGAATTTCATCGGAAACAATCTAAATATATATAACTCAAAGGTGACTGACTGACATAGTGATATATCAACGCACAGCCCAAACCACTGGACGGATCGGGCTGAAATTTGGCATGCAGATCAATTCTACCCCCAAGGGGATAAAATAAGGGATGAAAGTTTGTATGAAACTTTGTCAATTTTAAACCGATCGGGCTGAGACTTTGCATGCATTGAATTGAGGTTAGGTGTCATCTTCATTATTACGCAGACGTAGTTGCGGGTAACAGCTAGTAAAAAATAAAACTCTTAATAGGTTAAAAAAAACTGAATATAGTATTCTAAAAAATAGGACAGTGGGAAGTAGTGGGTTAAAGAAAGAAAAAACAACACTAAGTTATAAGCAATTTTATGCGAATCATATAAATTTATAATTAAAGTTTAATTTGCAAGCAATTGAGCGACAATGTACAAATGTACGAAATACATCAAAATAATTGAACTAAAATGGAAGCGAGCACAGGGTAATTTATATAAACATAATATTAATTGTTTCAGTGACCGTTCGCACTCTAGTTTTGCATACAACAATGTTGCTGTACGAGCGCAATCGTCTATACCAGTGATCCTCAAACTTTTTTTGTTGAGACATACTTTGAACTATTTCAAAATTTATCGGCACCCAAAGAAAAGTTTAAAATTTGTTAAATCATATTATTTAATAATATTAACAGTATTATATATCTAAAATTTGGCGGCACACTTACAAATTTCGTGTGCCGCATGCCCAACGGTTGAGAACCACTGGCCTATACTCACTTACCCTTTTAAAATCAGCACTTTGTATCGCATTTTGATATCTTTATTAGTTATAAATGGATTAAAAAATAGATGGTACCAGTTCTCGTGAAGAGCCAATTGCGTTTCTACACAGAAATTGTAATTATTGCATATTAATGTTTAATTAACATAGAGATTGTGCAATAAATTGCTAAATAAATGTGTATTTTTATTACCTGCTTTCTTTATTTACAGTGGTCTTTCTCTAAATGTGTTTTAAAGGACTAATAAAGGCAACGTAATTAATTCCAATTTTAAAATATACGAAGCCGTTATAAATCCATTTCCGTTTAATATTTAATTAACAATAGAACGATTGTTCGATATAAAACAACAAAATACATTATTTCTGCACATTCAGCTCATGTGTCATCCTGTCAACCGTCAATTGTTTTTCAGAATTCGAATTTCCGAGAGTTGTTGATGTTATTCACAGCCCTACGCATATCAAATCCCGCCAATTCTTGACTTTGTTTTGAAATTCGAACAATGCATCGTTCAACATGGCGTTGTTTGTTTAATTTTGACGCTGTATAATTCACGATATTCCGTTTTAAAACAATGTATTCTACGTTTAATATTACATTCCAATAGGGTACGTTTTGCAAACCGCATTTCTATTGTCATGTTTTAGTAATAAATGACGGCCGAATACTAATTTATTTACAACAGTAAACATACGTACATATACAAGGAATTGCCAACCAATAGTTTATGGCGCGAATAATTACCGCACGAACATTGAAACATCAAAAAGAAAAATTTGTGAGATATAGTATAGACCCTAAATACGAGAATTATGTACCATAGAAGTATCTACATTTTGCCTTGCTTGAAAATTAGCATATTGGTCGGCAACCCACGCTATTACTTAGCAATCCATCATTATGCTACAATGGTATTTAATATTTAGTTAGGTCTAGACCTTCCTACACGGTTCTAGAATGTTTAAATGCAAAATACATGCAGGAAATATTTTTTTACTTAAAATTTACTTACTTTTAGTAATTGGGCTCCAATAGAGCGCTTTTACTCATTAAAATAAATTAAATAAATTATTGTCTATTTGATTTAGCTGCTATATACTGGCATTGTCCACTTACATACTAATGTCATAATAATATATAATAAATCTACTATGATGTAGAAGAATAGCTGTTGTATAGGGGCATTGTCATCCTATTATATAGGTACCTACGGATAAACATAAAATGACATTGGTTATGTCCAAGCTTTTTTGTCTATAAGATATTCATCTAACGTGTAATACGATTTTTGAATAAGAATGCTTTTTATGATTTTCTTTAACTGATAAAGAGGGTAAAAAAATTAATAAAAATAAGCTTTTCTTAAATTACGTTCGTGAATAACCTCAAACAATACCGAAATAAACTTTGACTCAACATTGCCACTTAAGTATTTTGATATTCAAAGGCGATGATTTGAAATCAAGTTTAAAATTTATAACATAAATCGATAATCGATCATTTATGAACCTAATATCTATTGATATTAAAGGCCGTTATCAATATTTAAATATTTCAGTAGCCAATTACAAATGATAATAATGAAATAATATAGATTTCAGATTTGATTAAATACTAGAGTCTTCTATATCAGAGATTCCCAAAGTGTAATAAAATGTAACATGTATGCGTTCATAGATCAATCCTTTATATCAGCGGTTCTCAAACTTTTTTGGCGAAGGAAAAAGCCTTAATATAATTACAAAAAACTGATTTATATGTATTTATGAATAATCATATTGCATTGTAATATTACGTAATATTTAGTTGGAATATTTAGATGTAACCTTATAATCTCCCTTTGGTAGGTATTTTTTGCAGCATTTTAGCCCTAGGGTTCCGCGGAACACCACTTTGAGAATGGCTGCATTTTTATTTATTTTAATCTACTATAATTTGAACAAACACTACATAGTCCCATGATAGGAACCTGAGCCTTACCAATATTTATACCTCCATTATTCTAAGACAGCCAAGCCAACATATGAAATTTTTGTTAGATGGGTCGGAGTCCAATCAAATTTGAGAACCATTGTTCTATAGAGTTCGCGGAAAGGAATCAGTTCGCAAACAAAACAACAATGACTTAAAAATCTGCATTCAATGTCAGTTACTTACTATCATTAAAAAACATAGGAAGTAATTTCTTTTTAATTAAATAGGAAATATTTAAAAATAGAGCGGTCAGACGTAGGTACTTTAAAAAACAAATAACAATTGTTGAATTTGACTCAAAAACCCTTTACTTCTAAAACAAGTTCAATCTAATTAGATTGAATTGACAGCAAAATAATAAATAAAAAATTATACGTAATAAACAAACAAAAAAAAACTAGACCTTCTATAACTCTAATTTCAAGTAAACCAAATAAAAAAAGACAACCCAGTTAGTAAACTAAATTGCGTTCTAATTAAAAATTCTCATGGTCCATCTAGTTTATTACTGTATTTAAAGACCATGGCGTCATCGGATTCTAGACTACCTAGGTCTTAATAATATGCAATTTTCATCTCTGTTTATTGTTAAACTTTTACACACGTTTAATTTAATTTTAAAACTCGCATCTACTTCTAATAGATAATAAACTATTTATTTATTATATACAGCATGATTCAATAGAACGTAATAAATCATTCTATATATGTATTTATAATATATACTATACCTTCACGTTTCTTTATCAATATATAGTTCAATTAAATTGACGTTAAAGCATATTAATAATAATAATAATAGGACGTTTATTTTTAAAATCAATTTGTAACAATTTATTGCCTAACTAGTGTTGTTTTGTCTTGGTGCTGCACTTTTTTTTTATAAATAGCCATTGTTCCAAAATCCTGTATTAACCCATTATTTCCCACTGTCCTACTTTTATTATAGTGCATATTCAAAATTTTTTTTAACCTATTAAGAGTTTTATTTTTTGATGAAATTCGTATTTTTATACAATTTTTCTGATGAAATATATTTTTTTCCGCTGAGTCAAATATTTACGTAATTTTAATGTATTTTTTTTTCAAATTGATCATTTTTGTTGCCTCAAAAAAAGCATTATATTCCGATTTTATATACCGTAAAAGAAAACAGTAACCAACTTCAAAGTACATCCCCATTGTCATATTTTATAGGACAGGCTGATTCAGCGTTAAAGAATTTTTTTAAATTTTTTTTTTTGTCATATTATTTTTTCTTAACGTATTATGAACTTAATTTAAAGATTTCACCAAAAAATCCAATGTTTTCGACGCTTGGGAAGTAATGGGTTAAATAAGATGTCTGGACCTTAGAAAAGCAGAAGTCGTCTCCAAGCTTAACACACATGGAGTGATATGGCGATGACATGGCAGACTGCTACCCGTAAAGCAGCGGTTCTCAAACTTTTTTGGCGAAGGAAAAAGCCTTAATATAATTATAAAAAACTGATTTGTATGTATTCATGAATAATCATATTGCAATGTAATATTACGTAATATTTAGTTGGAATATTTAGATGTAACCTTATAATCTCCTTGTGGTAGGTATTTTTTGCAGTATTTTAGCCCTAGGGTTCCGCGGAACACACTTTGAGAATGGCTGCCGTAATAGAATGTGTGAAAGGTGTCAACCAAATACTAAGTCAACAATTAAAGGTTGTTAATAAAGTTTCTAAATTATTTCGCAACAATCAAGGTTGCATTAATAGGCTTTTTTATAATTATAATTAAGTGTTCGAATATAAGCATGATTACTTATTGGTTTTTATGACGTTTTTCTATTGGAAGTTACTTCGACATATGGTAATAGTTAGTTAAAAAAGTTTACGTAAATTACGTATTCTATTGTAAAAATAAAGTCTAGTTTTAATTCTACGGTTTCGGTAGTACATAGCATAGTAGCATATAAAGATTGAAAATTCTCAATAAAAATGGTTAATTAAAATATAATTCTTTATCTCATGAAAAAAAAAACATCTGCTCAATAGTTTTTGAAATATTCAATACAACAACGAATAATCTACACAAACAAACTATGAACAATAACAACAAAAAAAGTATATATTTGTTACAAATATATATAAAATAATATAAAGTTCATAAAACTAATTCTTCTGTTATAGATTAAAGAAGGTTAGAAGAATTAAAGAAAATGTTACACGCAGTAGGAATTTTAATTTGATCTTGCAATACCAGTCATTTTGACTGGTCTTGTAAATCTAGTGTTAAATACGTGGTCTATTCTAGTCTAGTCAAGTTAATAGGACCCGTTGAAATATAAAACAAAAAATAGCGGAAAACAAACAAACAAAACACAAAAATATGTGTGTTTTCCTTACCCTGATACCTATAAGTACAATTTAGTTCAGGGTCACTAATTTCGCAGCAAAAATTACATTACTACAAGCATCTTATGGTATAAATAGCAATGGTCACTGATAATGCATTTAACAAATTACCATACAAGACCAACTAGTATTTTATTGATAACATAACGGTTAACCCATCGACCGAGACGTTAAACCTCCTATTCACGGGTTTACGTTACAAAAATAAAACGTTTGCATTTACTTAAAAGGTTAAAGGGAATTTTCGTAATTACCTTAAATAGCAAGAGTCGTATATCAAACATAGACAATAAACAGTTCTATACATAGACAAAAACAAAACATTATAATAGATTTTTTTTCATAATTATTTTTTTATTTTATTATTATTTTTGTTGTATTTTAAGGGAAGGGATCGACCCCATTCAGCAGGTCTATATTTTATTTTTTATTTTTTGTTGTTGTTTTTAAATTTTAAGGCAAAGGGATCGAATCCATACAGCCAGATATTTTAAACATTGAATCCACCACTTTCAATATAATAAAACAAAGAAGTAAACATCAAGTGTATACGAGAACTGGTCTAATAAAGACATTGTTAATTACTTAACAGAAAAAAAAGGTTCATAGTATTTATCTTAAAAAGTAGAAAATTCAATCTTGAAAATGCAAATTGTACGTTACTGAGTGGAATTATAAAAAATAAATAGAAAATTAAGACGCAATTAAAAGTGCTGAGTGTTCATATGTATGCAAATGTGGCGCATCTTTACGATTGCGTTTGGTTATTGCAACAAATTGACTTTTTAATATCTTTATTTGCTATCTTCATTAACATAACGTATTCATTACAATGTAATAATGTCTTATACATATAACATTTTGAAAGAAAGATTTTTTTCATGATTGCCGATATTTGATTTTTGACATAAGGGTTTACGTGTAAATTAAAATTTTATAATTTCTTATTGAATACTCGACATTGACAGAATTATCTTTAACTAGCTGTTGCCCGCGGCTTCGCTCCCGTTAAGAAGTATTATTATTAATTAGATATAGTTTTTGCGGCTTTATTTTTGTTTACCGTGTGTAAAAACGTCTTCATCATAGTAACTCCAATCTTTAATTTCAATTCAATCAGTCGAAAATCTAATAAGATTTATACAAATTTTCATCCCCTACTTTATGCCCTTAGGGGTGGAATTGATCAAAATCCTTTCTTAGCGGATGCCTACGTCATAACATCTACCTGCATGCCAAATTTCAGCCCGATCCGTCCAGTGGTTTGGGCTGTGCGTTGATAGATCACTAAGTCAGTCAGTCAGTCAGTCACCTTTGAGTTTTATATATGTAGAAGATAGATACCCGAGCCCATTAATAAAAGAAGAACATCTTGAAAGAAATATTTATTGTTGTGGGCCCCACTTTGGGAAACACTGTAATAAAGTATATTAGCTTCACACTTATAGTTATACAACACAAATATTTTTTAAAAAATCCTATTAGAATCCTTTATATTATATCCAATTCCCTTCTTAATAAAATGAACTACGTACCTACCAAATTATTTCACAGTCACAAAGGGACTCTCAAGTACATCTATTTAAAACAGAAATATAAAACTGTTGCGTTCCATTTTATTATGTTACGAGTACATTACGTCCCTTTATAGGCTTGACATGAAAAGGATTGCTAACAAAAGCTAAATGGTAGTTTAAAAAATAATTACTACGTAATGAGGTTTAAGCGAATAACTTAATACATTCTTTTGTACACTTTATATATGTATACGATAGGTTTATTTATAACTAGCAGTTGCCCGCGACTACGTCTGCGTAATAATGAAGATATAAAGTACTATTAAGTTTAATGATGTTTCATATTTCAGTTAACAGAAAATGCCTTCCACATCCCTGTCGCACCTCTTCGTCAAATTTCTAGTTTGTAGCAAAAAAATTATACAAACCTGCGAGAGCCCTTACAACTCCTTAATCTGGCCCTGTTGCAAAATCCGTTCTTTGCAGACGTCAACTAACTATAAACTACCTCTCTCTCAAAGATGTCAAGCGGATTTCGAGAGGACTTTTAATTTTTTTGAATTAGATATGAATTACAATGTGAACTTAAAATAAAATGAAATATATCTTAAAAAACAATTGAAAATCTGACAGTACGTTTGACCGCCAAAATTAGGCATAGACATCGAATTGTCTGAACTTAAAATAAAATGTAATATTTCTTTAAAAAAAACAATTGAAAATATCCTATAGCCTATGTTCATCAGGGATAATGTAGGATTCTAATGGTAAAAGAATTTTTCAATTCGGTCCAGTAGTTTCGGAGCCTATTCAATACATATAAACAATCAAATGTTTCCTCTTTATTATATTAGTATAGATGGATATTAGCTTAGTACACTATTGCTAGGTAGTTTCAACCTAGTCGTATTTCGGGATCATCTTGAAACGCGAGTATAATGAAAGGAGACATATCTCCGCTCATGAACTACGCTTTATCTTTTATCATCAGCTGAAATTACGTCATATGGCAAACTAGTATCTATATAGTACCTACTCTACATCATAGTAGATCTATAATATATTATTATGACATTAGTATGTATAATTAGTTGTTTCAGGCGTTACTTTGCGGAAATCCATATTAAAGGAGCAACGAAGTAGTCGTTGAAGCGAAGCCGAAGCGACCGCACGTATCCTGATGATGCCACGTGAAGTGGCGAAACGCGTCGAGACAAATTACTGAATGTTGTAGCGGGAATTATAAGCAAAATAATTTTAAATAATTTCCATTAGTATGTAAGTGGACAATGCCAGTATACAACAGCTAAAAGTAAATAATAAATTTTAAAAAAATAGTACAGTCGTTTCCACTATGCCGACTTCATAAGATGAATGAGCACTATCTAATGACCGTAATACGAATCGGTAAAACGATGTGCCTAAATAACTCCATTTAAAAAAAACTCTAGTATTCTTATATCGACCTATCACTCTTAAGTTTTTTCTTAATATTCTTCTATCTTTAAACCACTTAATTTTATAAAGATAAAACAGGTAAGTACACATAATATTTACAATTGAGAGGCCAAAAAGGTATGATAAGGAACGCGGAGACCTTTTAGATAAGAAAGTGCTATGTACTTGACAAACGAAATATTAATTGTGTAATGTTAGCGCTATAATTTACAAAATTTAGAAGTATAGTAAAATTAGTAACAACGGTCATTTAACAAAACTAGAATAAGATACTAATTAAGTTTAAAATAATAATAATAATATTAACAATATGATAAACCGGATATTACTAAAGAACTATATTTACACCTAGTAAGGATTTTAACATCGAAAATGCGAACCTACTGGTGAGATGCTGAACTAAAAAGTCATACAAAAAAGCCGTTGTGTTTTCAATATTTCAATTCGATATTCAAATATTTATAAAAAAAGATTAATTAAATTAATTAGCCAAAAAAACACTATTATAATCCGACAAAATTAAATAGCAGTAAATTCAATACAAAAAGTAAACTAATCAATACAGATTTCTATTTCATTCGTTGTACATAGATATGGTAGTTTAGCGACCCACATAATATTGCTTGATGTTTCATTGTACAATTTAACGGTTTATTTGATAGCTTTGGAGTCAAATAGTTTGGTGTGTCGAACGGTGAGGCGCTAGTTTGTTACTTAAAGAGATTTGCACGGCGCACGAGAGGTGAGCTTTTTGAGGAATTACGAATTATTTGAATTGAAATAATTTCACTAAACTCTTCATACTGTGGGGTCTATTGTCTGCATACAAAATACTCTGGTTGTAGCAACTGCCTGTACTTATAGATACAGTAATATCAGAAGTACAAAAGCTAGGAAACTAAAACGGAAACCTAGATTAAGTTTTTTTTAATATTGCAATAGAAACGACTAGTGGTAGAAGTCACCTTCCCCAGAAAACAAATATCATGAGACAGTAGAGGTATTGAATTTTGTATTTTGAAATAGGAACAATTTTTTTTTATTAATTCATAAATATCGGGTCCAGAGTCCTCGGGTTGCCAGTACACAAAAATGCCAGCCGGGGGCGGGGTCCGGGGCCGTTGCACCTGGCGATCCAGTCCACGCATTCCTCACGCAGTCCTTTTTATACTACACTAACTAGTAGGAATGAACACGACCGCTCCTATTTTCTTTTTGAGACCGAAAACAAAACGTCACATGTCCAATGTTTACATTTTTTGTGATACACCTCAACATACAGAAACGAAGACTGGATGAAGAGTGGAAGCCGAAACCCATATACGCACGAATAAAATACAATTTTATTTATTTATTTATTTAGACAAACAGTTAACAAACCATAACATGAAAGTAACAACTACACTAGAGAAATAAAGCTAAATTTGTTAACCTAACAGTTGTGATAAACATCTGAAGAAAACTATATACATTAATGATTAATTACGAATGCTAGTCTGCTGCTCGAACATAGAGTGTTGTAGGAAAGCCAAGTGCAAGATTGATTTGAGCTTTTTCGACTTTTTTCATTCAAAGTCATTTTACAGTATACAGTATAACTAAACCAAAGACATTTTAAAATAAATATTTTAGCTACTAGAATTATATGTAATTACGAAAACTAAGTATTTACGAACGATCCAATCGATTGTAACATTATTTTTATTTTGTCCGCTCTACTCCATAAAAAAACTGTTTATTATTTGGCTTCACGGTAAAAATAATAATATTCGCAAACAACAACATAAATAACATATAAATACAGTCAGAATAAAAATTTAAGTTAGCTACATTTATAGAAAGGTGTGCGTTTTTAAAAACAATCGCAATACACACATAAGAACTGTCATTTTGACATACAATTATGATTATGAACAGTGGGCTTATCACGAATTTTAGTCTGGCTTTCGAACCGAGTTCGCTTCAAGCGATTTGTATGGAAATTTGAGCAGCGCCACCGCGTGCGGATTTGGAACTACAATATTTTAGATAGTTTTTGTTAATTTTCGAACTTCTCGATCTTTCGTTCATTTAATAGATTGCTGGTGCTCGTTAGTTGTTAGTAAAAATTCATGATCCCGATTGCTAACGGATCCGTTTTACTTGTGACAGCTCGATTCGAAAGCCAGACTAAATCCGTGATAAGCCCACAGATCTATAATCCTAGTTACATTGACGTGGATAAATAATAAATCCTCTAAAAATCGCGTTGTATATTTTGTAATTATTTTTTTATTATAACAATTTACGCTGACATAGTCAAAGCCAACGGTAATAAAATAGCCAATGTACTATTTTGTGCAATAAAGATTTGGTAACTAAGTGTCCCTGATACAAACACGAATTTCTATTAATGTCAATATTAGTAATATAAAATATTTAAAAAAAGACTTATTATCCTTCTAATTTGTGACGTCATTTGATAAAGTATTGTTGTTGCAGCGGCTTTGTTCAGTATTTTATTTCACGGATAGATGGCGCCACTGTCGTTTAAGAACGTCAGGAGGTACATAATATGTACAATTAATAAACAATTTTAATCAAGCATTAGTTTCATTAGATTTGATTACTAAGAACACAACTTGTTTATTTGTTACTGTTAGAACTTTAAATTTTTATTTACATTAAACTAGCTGTTGCCCCCGACTTCGTTCGCTTAGTAATGAAGATATAAAGTACTATGAAGTTCAATGATGTTTCACATTTCAGTCAACAGAAAATGCCTATCACACCCCTGTCGCAAAATCCCTTCTTAGAGGATGTCTACTAACTACCTCTCTGCCAAATTTTTTCCTGTAATTTATATAGCCTATATTGATCAGTGGTAACTGGTAATGTAGCATTTTTTGAAATCGGTCCAGTAGTTTTTGAGTTAATTCGTTACAAACATATAAAAATACAAATCTTTCCTCTTTATAATGTTAGTATAGATTACAAAAGGTTTTATTAGAATTTAAAAAAAAAGAAAACTGAAAACATAGACTACATTATTGCAAATATGACAATAGACAATAAAAAACTTATCAGTTCTAAAATAAAAAAACAACCGAAAACAATGCAACGGCACTAAACTGTGTCATAGTATCTACTTTAAAAAAAAACAACAACATTAAAACGTACAAACTTCTGTGTTTGCGCATTCAACCACAAAACTAAGAATATTCTGAACATTTAAAACAAGTTTTCGTAAATTATAAAGAGTTTGTACCGCAATTTTACATGATATTCCTAACATCACATTTATATCGTATGTATAATTTTGTATGTCTGTTTATACATATATATAATTATGTTACTGTTGTTTTGTTTTTTATATGTTATAGTAGGTAATCTTATTTATTAATGTACCCTCCCTTCGCATTTTTTTTCTTAATAAATATTTAAAGGTTGGCTGGTAGAAAATGCTACCTAGCATTAAGTTTTAAATAAAAATAAATAAATAAATTTTTGGACTGATATAAGCCATCTAGAGCAGCCATTCTCAGTGTCCTTTCTTCGTCAAAAAAGTTTGAGAACCGCTGATCTAGAGTATTTCTGAATATAGAAATACAACAGTAGAGCTTAGAAAGCATATAGTGGTTCTACTGCGCATTTTAATTGAGAAAATGTCAAAATATTTTTTTAAATATACGAACCTAACCTAACCTATTGACATTTAATAATTGAATGAATGAAAATTATGTTTTTAATTCTAAAAAGCTACCCCTTAGTTACAAAAAGGCGAAGGGAGGTTTTCTTTTTGACTTGACATAAACCACGTGTAAATTATAATTTTATAATTTCTTATTGGGCTCGACAATACTCGACATTGGCAGAATTATATTTAATAGACATCTGAAGCCATTTAATACAAAAAAAAGAAGACAATTCTAAAAATCACTTTCAATAACTTTGCCATCGAAGTGTAATATTTAAAGCAAAAATATTTGGTCAAAAAACCTTAATTTAGTAAAACAAACACCGGTTGAGCCGATATGACCCACTAACCAAACGGCTAACATGCGTAACGAGACGTTTTCACTTCAAATCCAGTTAAGTGGGTAAAATTATCATTCACGAAGCCGAGAACAAACAAATACGCGCAAATTATGCCAAATTTTAGGAACATACTTGTTAACGTGTTAGCAGTAATTTGATAATGTGATAATCTCAGATATCTTCAAAAATATTTACACACAATACAGTAAAAAATCGTTTTTATTGTTTATTTGACGATCATTGTCGGGACACATACACGCACGCACACACACAAACTAATGTATTCGGGTATTGTATGTTTACGTAGTCTACGTCCTATAGCAGTCAATGCAATATATACACTATATATATATAAGTATGTATTTTATCCCAAAGTTTCGAAAATTTTACTAAACATGAACTATTACAATACGTTTTAATACCAAATAATCACCCTTGCGTTGACCAATTAGAGTTATTAATTTAATAATAAAAAATAAACAATATTAATCGAAGTACAATAGGTCAGCAATGCGCTTATAGAAAGGTGATACAGCTAACCGTTCGCTAATTGTACCTAACCAAATTTTTCATAACACCATAACACACCAAAAATAGAAACGTGTAAGAAAACATATGCTCACAATAAAATATAATCTGTGACATTGATCTTACAAAGTCCATAAGAAAACGGAATTAAGGTCGAAATGGGATGTTAATTTACCAGCATTACTACGTGCGGCTTGTATGTACTAACTTACGCCAAGAAACGTATATTTTTAGTAAAAATGTACTAACTTAAGGTTTTTTGTTTAGGTGTTTAAGTGATTACGAAATCTATGTGCCTATATCAGCGGTTCTCAAACTTTTTTGGCGAAGGAAAAATAATTATATAAATATAATTATAAAAAACTGATTTATATGTATTTATGAATAATCATATTGCAATGTAATATTACGTAATATTTAGTTGGAATATTTAGATGTAACCTTATAATCTCCCTTTGGTAGGTATTTTTTGCAGTATTTTAGCCCTAGGGTGGCCTATATTATATTATGTTATTCATTTTAAAAAATAGTAGAACTGCATTCACATTATATTTTTGACAAGTTTCTTAACTGAGCCAATAATATTTACAATTCTTCTATACTACTTACAAATGTTTGTTAACACCCACCTTCACTATGCCGGCCTGTGGCAGTGAAAAGAATAATTCTTCGTAATAAGTTTAATAGAAGATAAAATATAGAGGCAGTGAGCTTTAAAAAATGAATGTATCATCCAAAACAAGATGTAGGTATTAGCACGTGAAAGCATGACATCCCAAATCAATGACAGGCTTGTTAATTCGCGCGCATCACAACAGCGTCGCCTCTCACAGCTGTCAGTTTGCTTCGTTAGTGGAACATTTGTCGAGATAATTTGTACTTAGCTATATCAAGCCTTTTGAGGTACACACGTATACCTCATATGAGTTTAGTCCAGCTATTGTTGACATAAACAGTTCGCCTGATGTGATGAAGTTAGACTAGATACACAAAAAAATACAAATATACAAATAAAATCAAAATCTTTCGAGTTTCTTGTGATCTTCTCGTCATACGTCTTTCCGAACCCATTGTAAAGTAACAATGAGCAAGCGCACGCCTTTAGTGCTTGCGTTAATAAACTATTTTCATTTCTTTATTTCACATAGATCCTTTAGGCTCTTGTGTAAAGTCAAAATCTATGAGATTTCGGAAAGGCATATGACGAGAAGAAATCATAAGAAACTCGCCAATCATAGCCTGTACAATATACTGTCAGTGTCTAATAATAATAATAATAATAATATATAATTAATAAATTATTAAGACCATTAATCGAAATATAAACTATCCTATATCTCAAGTTAGACCAAATTACACATAAAATGCCAACTTTCATCGAAATCGGTTGACTTGGTGAAGAGTGCACTGGGAACATACATATGACACTGGATTTATATATTAAGATGTAGTGCGTAAATATGTAATAATTAACATTATTAATAATAATAATATGATTTTTTTAAAAATTATAATGAGAACTGAATGTTTTCGTATTCTGTTTGTATCTACGATGAATTTCTATCAAATCTTATTTTTAGGTTTTACGCGAATTCAACTAACTTACGATTTATTACGCCTTACTTTTTTTCACGTTTATTTTTATTATTTTAATTCGTTACGTTAAGAGAGATTTGCGGCCAACGTGCATCCGAAGTCCGACCGAAATTACGAACTATACTTATATACTTCTTACCTTTTACCCTGAGATTTGATACCTGATTTTTTTAAAATTAATATATTATATGTTATCTAGTATCTAAAGTGGAAGGTATCATAGTTTAAGGGTTTAAGGAATTGTACGTACATACAGAGTAACCTCAATATAACGATTTCCTCGATTTAACGAATTTTCCGAAATCCCCTAGAACTGCCCGTAAGAGCTAATGCAAAATATACTTTTACATTACGAACACATTTATTATAACGAATTTTCAATCTTTGTAAAATATAAAAATAAAGTATTATTTACCTCTATTTAACGAAATCGTTCGCTATAACAGGGAAAGCAGATAAGTACCTACGTGAAACTGAGATTAATAATTCTTTTAACCTTGTTAAAACGAATCGTAGACCAACCTAACCTCTGTATAACGAATTACTTGATGTAACGAATTATTTTCTGATTCCCTTCAGTATCGTTATATCAAGGTTGCACTGTATACACTAAAATTTATATATAGTATATTTTAACTGTGTCCATGCTTAATAAGTTATGAATGAAAAATGAAACGTGTTTTCTGCTGGTTCCTATTTACATCGTTATCAGGCTCCATGTGCACTGATAACTGGGCATATATCAGCGGTCGTTGTTGGCACAGGTGACGGAAAACGTGCGTAAGTAACACTGTTTATTTGAAACGAATATTAAAACTTTAAAATATAAACTATTTAATAATTAACATCCTATTTATAATAATACTAGCTTTTACCCGCGGCTTCGCTCGCATTTGAGTCATTAAATAAGTATCAGTTATCATTTCAATAGAACTATACTCCATATTTTACTATAGTCAATTGAAAATTATAGTAAAAAATAATTTATTTTTTTTAATAAAAAGTATCCTATGTTACTTCTAGTACCTCCAAAAATATGTGTACAAAGTTTCATGATGATTGGTTAAGTAGTTGTTGCCTGAAAACATAACAAACAAACTCCCATTCACATTTATAATATTAGTAGGGATAAATTTTCTTTATTCTCCTTAAAAAATAATCTAAAATTATGTTTAAGTTATTGAAACAAAAAAAAAAACACCATTTTAATTAAAGAAAAAAGTCGCAATTTAATGTCATATTTTTAATAGACTTTTTGTGGCTTAATATCGTATACTATTACATATTTTGATGCAACGTTTCAAAAGGTCTGCAGCCATTATGGTTTCGCTACAACAATCAACAAGGATGGGTGTAAAGCTTCCAGAACGTGGGATTAACAAAAATAAACGCTCCAATTAAATAATATACGCGAATAACCTAAAACAAATCATTTCCAAAAGTACCTCCTACATGCGCATAACAATAAGAAATACTTTATTGCTTTAGGTATTACAATTTAGCACATACAAAACAATTAATTCCATACAACCAATCATTATAGGAGAAACAGTGCTAGTAGCGTGAAATGCAAATTAGGATACATACATAAATATAGTAAAATAAAATGTATATATATAAAACTCAAAGGTGACTGACTTAGTGATCTATCAACGCACAGCCCAAACCACTGGACGGATCGGGCTGAAATTTGGCATGCAGGTAGATGTTATGACGTAGGCATCCGCTAAGAAAGGATTTTGATCAATTCTACCCCCAAGGGGATAAAATACGGGATGAAAGTTTGTATAAATCTTATTAGATTTTCGACTGATTGAACTGAAATTAAAAATTGACAGATATGTGGTTAATAACTGGAGTAAAGCCACACAAACTAAACCTAATTAATAATAATACTTCTTAACGCGAGCGAAGCCGCTGGCAAAAGCTAGTAATAAATATATATATATGCACACAAATATACACATATATAGGTACTAATAGTCTTTTTAAATATTCAATAAAAAAAATAGTAGCTGTCGACTCCCTTGACGGGAATATTTCACTCATAACACGTAACATAAGCAGTAAATGTTTTTATTAGAATGTACGTGTTAACAAGAACAATTTAAATATGTATTAACTAAGAATTTATAATTATGTGAACTTTACGATTGATTTTTCACATTGTTTTATGAAAACTTCAATAATACGAACACTGTTTTCTTTTGTATGTTTTTTTATCTATAAAAATCTTTTTTTTTTGTAGTAGCCTAGCATACAACCACAATCCGAATGATAGTAACTTATTAAGAGTGCGGTCTATGTGTAAACACAACTGCTACTATAGACCAGCGGTTCTCAAACTTTTTTGGCTAAAATCATAAAAGCCTTAATATAATTATAAAAAACTGATTTATATGTATTTATTAATAATCATATTACAATGTAATATTACATATATTATATTATACGTATTTTAAATTTTATATTGGAATATTTAGATGTAACCTTATAATCTCTCTTTGGTATGTATTTTTTGTAGTATTTTCGCCCTAGGGCTCCGCGGACGATTTAAAAAGACTCCGATTGACAAGCCATACTAGTCTTGAGTTACCAAATTAGTCCAGAGCGATTTTTTTTAAAATTAAACCACTATGAATCGAACTCAATTAAGCTTTTTTCATTTCCCAGTTTTCGCGGCAAAAATACAATGTAGATCTTATGATAAAAAAAAATTAACATTAGTGTAGAAACCCTAATTACCAGACAAACATCAGAAAATAATTACTCAAATTCAAAATTGCGTCATGTTCACGTTGTTTTTGCTGCAGTAAGTAAAACAAAAAATAACTGACGTACAATATCTACGAATTACGTACTATTCAAATAAATAATAATAATTCTAAAAATAAACGCCTAATTACAGACCAATTTTTCCTAATAATTTCTTATACTGTCACTAATTAGTCGATAAATCGTGTTTTCTACATTTAATTAGTTTGATAGAGACTTGTCACCTTGGGAGCTAAAACAAAAGCTACCTACTTACATTGTCAAATATTAATGAACTGTTTAATTGAGGAATAATTTGCCGCTCGTGCTTGCCTTTTTGAATATTGAAATAAATCAATATAGGTAGGTATGTTAGCATAAGAACAGTTCAATATTATTTTCTAAATAATCTCTCGATAGATTTCCGTTATATCAACACCTAAGCCTCAGAGGCGAATGACCAACCCACACATAAAATAAAATCGACCTTAGGAAACGCACCTACGTGCAAATAATTGCTTTAATCATTTTTAAAAAAATATTAATAGACATTTATTATTTACCCTATTAGATTCCAATGCTTCCGCACTGTGCTCCTCCTTTTGGCGGAAACAATTCGTGCACTTGCTCTTGTTGAAGATGTTTGGCGCGAACTTTCTGCAATCCGATCTCCCAGACATGATGTCCAGGACTCCGGGATCTTATCTGTTATAGCGAATCACTACGTCACAGTACACAGCATGGCTCACACACGACAACGTAAAACACTACGCTTTCTACACCTCATAGATATTATTCATTAATTCGGTACACGCAGTTTATCACGAGCGCACCCACCGGCGAGCGAGCTATCAGCGAAATCACTACACAAGTGAGGTGAGCGTAAACGTCATCTAATAACACATGCACTTATTACAAAACACAATCCACTCCGGTCACGGACACTGAAGCAGTCGACGGGAAAACGCAAACTCGAAATTCGTATCGCAAAAATTCTTGATTAAACATCGAAATATAAATTGAATATCACGCGGCGATCACAACGCGCAACAACACGCCCGCCCGTCCATTTTACATCTGATAGAAAAGCAGCGAACAGTTGTTTAACAACTTCTCTTTTCTTGTTTACTGCGTGACTGTACGGAGAAGACGTAAAGGTGTGGGTGTTTCAATGAATGTAGTAGTATCGTTGTGTCTCGCTCTAATATATAGACACAACTCGTGTCTTACTACTCACACAATTTAAAATTCGTAACAACTATTTTACCGCCATCTGGTAGTGATAGCTGGCGAAAATATCTAAAATCAATGCTATGTCTTCGTAGTATCCTACAACACAGGTAGATGGCGCTCTTTCCCATCTGAAATTATTGTGGACATAATAAAGAATATTTCATGAAGATGGAGAATTCTGAACTCGTCTATACTTTAGAAATGTTATTCAATACTATTTTACTTAAATAATAATGAAAATTGTGTTTTGTAGGTAGGTAAATATTTTAACATAGCATCCTGGCAACACCATCGATAAAAGACTAACATATAATGTGTATCGAATTGAGGGTATTCATGATTATGAATTATTTAAAATAATAATTAATATTAAAACTAACAATTTGTCATATTATTATAACAACTTTTATCCATATAATTTATATTCGCTTTCTCTCTCACACTCAATTGTAATTCCTATTAACAGGATCTGACAGAAGCGTCTCGCTCGCACACTACCTTAGTCTATTAGTTGGAGCCTGCCGTTGACCTACTTGTCAAATTTGGCATCTGGTCGTGGGAGCGGCGTGGGGCGTGTGCGGCACGTTTGAATAGTATTAGGCCGTCTAATTTCATACAATTAACACGGTGAAGTGAATTATTGTTTCAGTTTGTAATTGAGTTGTGTCTATCATCAATTTGGGTAAAGTTGTATCTCATAATATGTCATAAATAACAGTAGTATTCATGCTTGATTGTGCTCAAGGAATTTTGCAATTTTTTTATTGGTTTATGAGTTATGTATTTGAAGTGTGGTGTGATCATCGACTGAAACGCAATCTAGAATTATCAAATTGTTCAGTTACAGTCGTTAAATTAACAAAAGTACGTTATATAGTGTTGTAGTCGCATGTTCGACCAAAAACAGACGTCTCACCTCCGGTTAAGGGGACACATTATGAATTTTAAATTATCATTACCATTTAAAACGACGAATATTCGTTGCTATGCTAATTATATTATCGGAAAATGTCAAGTTCATTCTGTGGTGTGGATATTGATGGAATTGTTAAGGTTATTTTTATTAAATGGAATATTAGTAACATTGTACTGACTTATAAATGGATAGGCGTAGATATTTTTTTAACTTTGAAATATTATGTGTTGCGCGTAAAATATATACTTTTGTTATTACATTTTAGATAGTAATGGAAGATCTAAGTTTCATACCTGATGTACCGAGTGGTCCATTAGATCCATATAGAAAAACGGCAACATTTAATTGGAAAAGATTTAAATTAGCTCTGGAAGAAGATATTGAATTATTAAGATTAAAGGTTAGTGAGAATATTTTTTATTTATATATAAAAAAAACTAGACTTACTATTTGAATGTGAATTTGTTCAATATTTTTTTTATACATAATTTGTTTTTTTAATTTATAATATTATTCTGTATTTCTAGATATTTCCTGAAAAACAAATAGCAAATAAATGTGAAAGGTTTTTCTAGAAAGTTAGTAATTTTTTAATTGTTTTTGTTTATTTCCAATTTTTATATGGACTTTTAGCACCATGCTAATATTAGCCCCATGGGACAGTCACTTATAAACACCACATTACTAATAAAAATACCAATTTAGGTATTGTTGAATTTTAAACTTACAACTTAACCTAACATTTTGAAGTTATTCTTTTTTTTTAAATAACTTCAAAATATAATTCTTAATCTAATGAAAGGCTAAGAAGGGATTTTGAAAAATTCCACCCCTAAAGGGATAAAATAGGGGATGAAAGTTTGTATAAATCTTAAGATTTTTCGACTGATTGGAAATTAAAGGTAACATGTAAAACCGTTCTATACATATATCTTAAGTTTAGGTCGTTAACCATTAGGAAATAAATGCAGAGATTGGGATACTAATAAATAAGTAATAACTATTTATTCCAGTACAAAGTATGGAAAACGATAGAAAAGGATCCGTTATTCGCACCGAGTGCCGTGACCCTACCTGTTGAAGAACAAAAAAGGATTGCACAGTTACAAGTTAGAAGAGTTATAGAGTACAAATTTTTAAGTGATGACTTATTTAGGGCTAATTATAAGAAAAAGGTATGTGTGTTAGATAGTGTTGTCTGGGGTTAGTTGTGAATATGATCCTTCAAAAGCAATGTGAAGAGGCATCTCACTAAGCTGGCATTCACAGATCTAATTTATTAATCAAATTTATTGTGTCTGTTTATGGCAATAGGTCACACTCTGGCTTAACATCATGGCTGAATGTGGTCATATGACACACAATTTTAAAATATATATAATAAGATCTGATATTATTTCTTATGGTATGATTATATTAAGTTTATGAATTTGTAATGTTAGGTGGTAAACCACGCTAAGCTCGTTTTATGTCAGAATTCTAGTTGTAAACTACTAAAAAATTATAATTTAGAGGTATTTATAAAAATATCTACATTTCAAGACGATTCTAAAGATGTATAATACTGTGATTGGAAATAAATACAAACGTCACTGTATTAAATAACATTTCAAAAATGAGAGAAAAGCATTTTTTTAACTTAGTTAAATATGTTTGTTAATAGGCCGTGGCCCCTTCTGTCTCCAGTTTTCGTTTGATCTACTACTTACGGGACACCCTGTATATTAGATACTAAATTAATATATAATAATATCTAACTAAATTAGAACTGTGGGCTTATCACGAATTTAGTCTGTCTTTCGAATCGAGCTGTTACAAGTAAAACGGATCAGTTATCAATCGGGATCATGAATTTTTACTAACGAGCACCAGTAATCTACCAAATGAACGAAAGATCGAGATGTTCGAAAATTAACAAAAAGTATCTAAAATATTGTAGTTCCAAATCCGCACGCGGTGGCGCTGCTCAAATTTCCATACAAACGGTTCGAAAGCCAGACTAAAATTCGTAATAAGCCCACTGTAAAATTAAACAAATTCCACATTTAAAATTACGGATGTATTATTCTTTATCAAAAGTAAATAAACGTGAAGCGTGCATATCTACAAAAATGACATGTTAGTAATCAAATAAACTGATAATCAAATTGTATAAGTTTTGTTTGGTCATAGCTCATAGGTAATTGGCAATAAGTGCCGCTCGCTTCGCTTATCTGCATTCAATTTCAATTTAACAAGTCATATTGTATTGTTATTGATTTTAAGGTTACTCAAACCAATTTTAAGTAGCATGGGGCCTCCCATTTACAACTACCCATATATACTTATATTGCTGTTTGAAAATAGCTGAGATATATATGAAGCTCTGATCTGACAAATTGGATAGGTAATTAATATTTCAGTAAATACTTCAAACACCGAAAGCAAAACACTATATTTGTCTTGTACATAATTTATACCATATTTTTATTAAAATTAAGTTTTTTAAATTAATTATTTCATATATATAGTCTATAATTATTATATAATTGACGAGTATCTTGTGGTCTTCTTCTCGTCTTAAGTCTTTCCGAAGCCATGCTACAGTCTAACGATGAGCAAGTGCACGCCTATTGCGCATATGCTAATTAAAACTTCTTGAATGCACTGAGATAATAAGTTTTTGTTTTTCAGTTCCTAGCAAGTTTTGGCCTAACAGAGATAGCTCATGGAAGCGACGCTCGTCTCATGAGGACGACGGCGACATACGATGTCAGAAGTCGTCAGTTTGTCATTCACACACCAGACTTCGAAGCGGCTAAATGCTGGGTTGGTAATTTAGGTAAAAATTGTCAATTACATTCTCTATATATTACGATTTAACACTAAACTGCCAGCCGGTCAGTATAACCTATTTTTACCAACCGGTCTATATGACCTATTTCTACCAACTGGTTAAAATGACCTATGTTTACCATCTGGTCAAAATGACCAGATGACTTGTGCTTACAAAGTATTAAATATTGTAGAATTGTAAAAAATAGAATCTTTTACAAAAAATAATTACTAATGTTTTACATAAAAGTCTTGTGAAGAATTTTTGAAACTGGTCATATTGACCAGTTGGTAGTTCTAGTGTTAAACGTGCAAGTAAGGTTTCTGTGACCAATTTTAGAATTATATTACGTTATTTCAAGCAATAAATTTATAATGAGTCAATGATGGGGAAACACAATAAATCATGCGAATTATTAATACTTAATATCAAGTTATACTATTGTGACGTCATACGTATATACTTTCCAGGCATTTAAAGCTCGTATTCAGGAATAACACTTGCTGATCATTACTTAAATGCATTTTATTACATTTTATGCAATGAAAATTATTTACTAATAAATAATATTTATTAAAAGACGGCAACCATTAGACAGTAATCAAAATAACATAGTAATATGTTGCATATACTTATATATCAAACATCCAATTTAAGCATTAATTTGCATTTTTTCCCTTAATGTTATTTATATATTAATAAATAATGATTCAAACTGTTTCTTATAAATGCTTGTGACAGAACATAATGAGAGATGACAGTAAACAGTGAAATCAAAGTCAAAAATCATGCCAACAATGTTTTAAACGTGTGATTGGTCTATTTAAAATGAAATGAAAATAGTTTATTAGCATAGGCACTAAAGGCGTGCGCTTGCTCATCGTCAGACTCTACAATGGCTTCGGAAAGGCGTATGACGAGAAGAAGACTACAAGAAACTCGTCAATCGTAGCCTTGTACATAAAAAAATTGTTTTATAAATCACATAATTTGCAATAATACATAATTCACAAGAATTAAAATTAGATCAAATCCAATTTTCATCAATCAGAAAAATTTTATTTCTACATTCGAGTGACGTTTGAAGTTTTGAACTCTAATCAGTTAGTCTATGCTTGAGAGTCGTTTTTATTGCTCTATGAATATATAAACCGTAGTGTACATTAAAAGAATCAACAGACCAAATTGTTTCTAGGTAGGACGTGCACACATACGCTGGTATTCGCACAACTAATAACACCAGATGGCACTAATCACGGCCTACACGGGTTTGTGGTTCCCATCCGGGATCCGGACACGCTGGAGACATATCCGGGGTTGATTGTTGGCGACATGGGAGAGAAGATCGGCGTTAACGGGATCGATAATGGGTCTGTAAATTATGTCTCATATAAAAGTCACAATTTGACGTCCAAGTCTGTCAAGTTTTTAGGAAGTAACTGAAATTGATATAACCTAATCCGAATTTTTTAAGGGATTCAGCTACATTTGTTTTTAAGTTAAATATGTAGTATCATGCCCCACTAAATGAACTAGATCAGTGTTTCCCAACCTTTTTTATGCCATGCCCCACCTTTAGCCTTTCTAAAATTCTTATGTCCCCCTATGTAACCAAACACCTAATTGATATTTTGGTCTCTTCAAGTATAGTAAAAAATATTTATTTATTTTTTTAATAAAAAGTATCCTATGTTACTTCTAGTACCTCCAAAAATATGTGTACAAAATTGCATGATGATCGGTTTAGTAGTTGTTCCGTGAAACCGTAACAAACAAACTCACATTTATAATTAGTAAGGGATATTTTGGCAGATTCGTGATGTTCAACCAATATAGAATACCGAGGGAGAATTTGTTAAATAGAACTGCTGACGTCACGGAGGATGGCGTCTACGAGAGCTCGTTCTCGGATCCTTCCAAGATACTTGGTGCTGCGCTCGAAAATTTATCTGCAGGTACACTTTTCAAAGTTTATATAATTATATGATGGTATAGGTTTTGATGTGTAATAATAAAGTAGATTTATAGTATATCAATCAAATATGACATATCAAACGTCAAAAACCTAATATCTCCTTAATTTGTAGTATATAGAGGCAACTGCCACAACAGTATTTTTGAAATACATTTGGTATAATTCTGGAATACAAAAGTGTTTGCCATCTTACACAAATTGAATATTATTTTATGTGCAGGCTATGATTGACGAGTTTCTTGTGGTATTCTTCTTGTCATACACCTTTCTGAAGTCACATAGAGTCTAACGATGAGCAAGTGCACGCCTTTAGTGCCTATGCTAATAAACTAATTTCATTTCATTTCTTAATTCTTCTTTTGCTATCAACTTCTGAACCACCTTTGTTAACTTTAAAAAATGACTACCAAAGTTTTTACTTATATTCTACATTTGCAGGCCGTATTGGTATAATGCAGGAGAGTTGTCACAGTTTAGCAAGCGCTGTGTGTATAGCAATACGTTATGCCGCAACGAGAAAGCAATTCGGTACTGAAGATGATGAAATACCATTGCTTGATTATGAGTTACATGTATGTATTGTTTGTGTATAATCACCATGGAAGCTTGGGTCTAATAGCACTTGTTTTACATGCTCCAGCTTGATATTTGTGGGTAGTTGCATGTTGAAAGAGAAAGAAATAGTAACCATAAGGATTATATAAAATTAGTTGACACAATATATAAGTTCGAGTTAACTTAAAGCTTAGATATAACCAATGTCATTTTATGTTTACCTTTAGTATACAATAGGATGATAATGCCCCTATACAGCAGCTAGTCTTCTACATCATAGTAGATTTATTATATACTATTATGACATTAGTATGTAAGTGGACAATGCCAGTATGCCGAATATTAAATTTTATTAATTATATTAAAAATTTCATTACAGACACTTATTTCAAGGCGATTGACGAGAGACGAGACTTGTGGTCAATTTAATATATGAATATTAAATTTTATTAATTATATTCTTCTCGTCATATGGCTTTCCGAAGCCATTGTAGAGTTTAATGATGAGCAAGCGCACGTCTTTAGTGCCTATGTTAATAAACTATTTTTGTTTCATTTCAATCAAGGATCGAATTCGTGTAAAAGCAGTGTCAATTATAATTAACGTTTGATTGTTAACATTTCAGCAATGGCGTTTGTTCCCATACGTGGCAGCGGCCGTGGTCTTTCGAATGTTCCTGCAGCGATTTGCGAATGAATATTTAACTATTGTTGAACAATCAAACGCTGGACTTAAAGTTGATAATTTGGTATGTATTTTTTTACTACAAAAAAAAATTATATTAACTCATCAAGTATCAACTTTAACCCAACGAAAGTGCAAGTGATTTGCTTTGAAATTGAAACACTGGGACTTGCAATGTAAAAATTTAGATAATTGAATTTAAAATGTGGGTTGTCCCAAATGGAAACATTGGTATTTAATAAGTTAATTTTTAGCTAATTTCAAGTGTAGAATTTAAAAAAAGAACTCTCCACTTAGCTGAAATTTCTTCTATATACAGGGATCTATGCTCTATGAATATCAGTACCTAAACAAATACCATATGTTAACCTTTGGGACAGGAAAACCGTCATATATACTATGTCCTATGTATCTATACTGTGGGCTTATCACGTATTTTAGTCTGGCTTTCGAACCGAGTTCGCTTCAAGCGATTTGTATGGAAATTTGAGCAGCGCCACCGCGTGCGGATTTGGAACTACAATATTTTAGATACTTTTTGTTAATTTTTGGAACGTCTCGATCTTTCGTTCATTTGATAGATTGCTGGTGCTCGTTTGTCGTTAGTAAAAATTCATGATCCCGATTGCTAATGGATCCGTTTTACTTGCCAGACTAAATTCGTGATAAGCACACTGGCCGTACTAATAATTAATGTAGTATAATATAATAATTGTGTCGTATTATGAACTTCAGAGCGAGGCGGTTTCAGAAATCCACGCGATGGTGTCCAGCAGTAAGCCCCTGCTGACTTGGAGTACTGCAGACGCCCTGCAGCAGTGCAGAGAGGCTTGCGGTGGACATGGCTACCTTAAGGTACTATTCATTTTCGTATTACTTGTGATTTTTTGGAGTTGTGTGATGCATGCAATCTGATTTATAAATTGTTATTAATTTTTTTTTCTGAATTCAGTTTTTAATTATTATTTTATATACAGGCTATGATTGACGAGTTTCTTGTGATATTCTTCTCGCCATACGCCTTCCCGAAGTCACATAGAGTCTAACGATGAGCAAGCGCACGCCTTTAGTGCCTATGCTAATAAACTAATTTAATTTCATGACTAAAAATGATGTAGTTAACATAAATTTAATATTCTTTGTACTACAGGCGTCGAATCTTGGTGAACTGAGAGTAAACCATGAACCGACAGTGACATACGAGGGTGACAACAACGTGCTCCAACAGCAGGCCGGCAATTGGTTACTGAGACAGTACGAAGCAGCGAGGATAGGGCAAGAGATTGACTCTCCACTAGGCACTGTGACGTTTCTGAAACATCATGAACGAATATTGAAAATGAAATTTACGTGCACACATACAGCGCAGTTGAAGACTAGAGATTGTAAGTTTTAACGATATATGAATTCGCAATGAATAATATTTCTGTCGTTCTGTGTCTAGCTCACTTCGCCTGTCTAAGCAGTAACTATGACTTACTTATTACTTGGTCATTCCTCACCCCTCTCCCCTCGTTGAACAACTGAAGTATGACCTTATTGACAACAACCTTTTTCAAAGATAGACATAAGAAAATCGACCTACAGTTAACCTCGCTGATATACATATATATGTTTCAGTTATAACATCGACCTACGAATGGCTACTGTGTTGGTTGCTAAAAGAAACGAGCTCCAGTTACGATTCCCACATAGCGAGAGGTCTTAGCAAATTCGAAGCGAAAGCGAAATCCCAAGTCTACAGGTGGAAGGATTTGACGCGGGTGTATGCCGAGTATTTGGCGCTCATATTCCATTTGAAATGTGTTCGCGATAAGGAGGACAGTCTGGCGGGTGTTTTCAATAAGTTGTTCAATTTGTATGGATTGTGGGCTCTGGAGAAGCATTTGGTTATTTGTTACCAAGGTTAGTATTGAATTATTATCAGACTGGTTGTTGAATGTGGAATTGGAAAATTGGTTACCTGGTTTCTAATATTGGTATATTGACTTTTGTAAGCCACTGTCGTGTTTATGACTATGTTGGCTGTAAATTGATTAAAATAAATGTACTCGTAACGCTGGCTTACTTTTTTAAATAAACTATGTATTGCAGCTTATGATGTTGTTATTTAATTCCAGTAGCGTGGGGGTACCCCCTCAAAAACAAAAAAGTTGCTGGATAATTTTTATTTTGTTTTCTAGAAAATATTTTTTTAATTATTTTATTGCGAGTTTAGAATATTTTACATATAATATTATATGGTTTCCGAATTGCGGGGCTAAAAGGGGGCTACTGTCACTGTTTAATTCTGTATGCCTGAAATACAATTATTAGCAATGGTATTTATAATTGGTATCGCATTCCAGGAGGGTTCGCGTCGGGTGATGCGCCGGCGCGGCTCATAAGATCGGCTATTTTGGAATTGTGCGCCGAGTTACGTTGTGACGTCGTCGGCGTGGTCGACTCGTTAGCTCCGACTGACTTCGTGCTCAACTCTGTCATAGGGAAATCTGATGGTTGTGTGAGTAGGACATTTGTATGTTAATATTTAGTCTATATTTTTAAAATCAATTTCAATTGTATACTAAACCCGCTATTTGTCTTCTGCATTTCTCTACATCTCAAAGTTGGTTGCCTAGAAGAGATCGCTTCTTAGAATAAGGCCGCCATCTCCTTACTCACTTACTCTGTATTATTTTTTCTCTAGTAACACTAGATTTACCAGACCAGTCAAAATGACTGACTGGTCTTGCAAGATCAAATTAAAATTCCTACTGCGTGTAATATTTTCTTTGATTCTTCTAATCTTCTTTAATTTATAACATAAGAATTAGTTTTATGAATTTTATATTATTTTATATATATTTGTAACAAATATGTACTTTTTTTTTTGGTAGAAATAGGTATATTTAAGTGTTAAGTAGTAGCTAGTGTTAAGTAATAAATAAATAATGCGGTCTAGATGTCTGTTGTGAATAATAGAATATGTCTCTCTATTTGCAGTTATATCAGAATCTCCAAAAACAACTGTTCCATAACCCGGGAGCGTTCGCGAGGCCCGATTGGTGGCGACAAGTGAGGTTTACGCAGAAATCTAAATTATAAATTGTTTCAAACGCATCTTTCTTACTTAAATATCTCGTTTTGAAAAAATACTCTTGTTGTTTTGAAATCGTTCTAAATAAATAAATTTTACAGGGATATTTAAATAAATTGTTTGCATGAATTTTGTACAAGTAGAGGTTCTATTAGTATTTTTAATATAGTATCAACTACCTCCGTTTTAGCATTTTCAATAATTATTTTTTAAAAATGAATATTCCATGTCTATTTTTTTATTACACATTTATTTTAGTGTTTAAGATGTTTTAAAAGTATTATTTGTATTATTATTATTTTAAATCAGAATACGATTTTTTCGTATCGATGTATTATTTGAATCTAATGTTACCATTTTTTTTATTAATCGAATAAAATTTATCATTCTTTTATTTAGTTTTAGATACATACAAACAAATTGTATTGTGGATTTAAATTAATTTTTATGTTTATTTATTTTTTTATGCATTTTATTAATTTCTACAAATTGCTCATGATTGTGTTTTTAACTTTGATGTTGTTGTATTTATTGAGTTTGTTTCAATTTATCCATAGACGCTCATCACACCGTGTTCTAGTTGTAGACGACTTGTCACTTGTAGACGTTTGTCTATGGTAGTTCCAATTAACTTCAGCCGACGGCTATATGCAAATAATAGCCAATTCCATTTCAAAATATTGTTGTTAAATGTTTTGTTTCGTTTTAATTAATGTCTATATATGACATCTTTACAATAAACGTGCCTTCCTCTTAATTGTGAATTTATGTCCTGTTGCTAGTTTTAAGATATATTTTATTAAAAGCACCGAATTCAAATAAATGAAATGTTAATTTATACTTGTTTCTTTTACGTAAAACTTATGGGAATTGTTTTCTCTGAAATAAGTTTCCATGCATAAGCTACTAAAACTACTAATTAAGTGTAGAAATATGTCTGAATTGGGCACCAGCTCATATTTTTATTGAATTCGTCTTGATATCGTTAATCCTAACATAGCTATTGAGACATTTACAGGATTTTATCATTGGCAACATTATGTAAAACATCAATGATATGCAAAACGTGTTCAAGAATACAAGGGGGTTTTTTGACGCGTTTACGTGTGAATTAAAATTTTATAGATTCTTGTTGATCTGTTTTCCTAATGCTCGACATTGGCAGAATTCTATTTAATAGATGTCTGAAGCCATTAATTAAAAAAGAAACTAAGGTTCGGTAGATTAGAGAGTATTTGAATCAGTAAATTGAGCCTCAGTTAAATAGAACAAAACAGGTAGCTAAGAATTAAAATAACAGTTTTAATACATAACTTTAATTGCAGTACGTGAAGAAGAATTTATACAGTTGCAGTGTTGAATAATTATATAAACCCACATCGGTTAAAAGTGCAAACTAAGCCCGAATTCGCCACAGGCCAAACCGTTCGCTTAATGGTTATTTCTTTTGTGAAATTGGGTCTAAGTGCACCACTATAACCAAGCAAAGAATACCATTGTACATTTCACGCTCTATTGAGGTGCAATTGGTTTTTCTATGTTGAAAGAACCAATTAAAGACACAATCTGGTACATGATAGGATATTTTTTGTATGGCAAGATTTAGTTATTCTAAAATAATTAGCTACAAATACGCTAAACTTCTTATCTTATTTTGAGTTCATAAAATATATAAAAACATTTAAAAATACTGCGGTTTACTAAAGTTTACTTCACAGATACACGCAGACGCTTTTCTCAACTTAATAATAACGAATACATTTATTAATTGCTTTAAATTACATATTTGTTCCCGCGCAATTTCGATGTTTTAAAGTGCTATTTTAGATTAAATTATAAAGATATATTTACATGAAAAACGAACAGGGTGCGAATTTTCTAGTATATTTAATACAATATTTTAATTAATCATATATAGTCCCTCGCATATCACGTCGTTTTCATTTAAAAATGTTACAAAAACTAACCTACTCAAAAGTAAACAAACATTCGCAGTCTTAAAATAAATAGTGTTTTATATTGTTCCTCTGATACAATGCCCTAACCCAGAACTACCAGACCCAATAGTACTAGGGCAAAGATAATTTAATAAGTTAATTACTTTTTTAACACTAGATTTACCAGACCAGACAAAATTACAATTCCTACTGCGTGTAACATTTTCTTTAATTCTTCTAATCTTCTTTGATCTATAACAGAAGAATTAGTTTTATGAACTTTATATTATTTTATATATATTTGTAACAAATATATACTTTTTTGGTTTGGTAAAAATAGGTATATTTAAATAGCTGGTAAATCTAGTGTTAAAAAGTATTATGGGATAATCAGTAGCAACTTCGAAAACTGCTAGTGGAGACACCTGCATAGATCAGTCTCCACGATGCTGACTTGTGTAGAAATCAGAACAATATAAAACTTACATATCAATTTATTCAAGTCTTGTGAATCGGTGGTGAGATATGGCTCACATTTACAAACAATCAATGTTCTTTCTCAAACATTCTCCACTCAAACTCAAGTAATCAAATATCATAATAGTGTTATCGCTACATAATTTAATATTACAATATTATAGTAATATGATATGAATTATTTTACTATCAATAATAAATTAGCATTAAAAAATTACTTATTGCTTTCAAAATCATTATATTTTGACAAAAATTTCTTGTTTTTCGTAAACAAATAAAATTACATTTTGTAATAAAAAAGAAATTATATTATTTTTAGTGCATGTTTAAAGCTTTCAAAATGACAACAAACCTAAAAAAACATCAAATGGCACCCCAATTTATCATTTGAAATACTAAAAAAAATTTTGTCAAACTATAACTTTCAATAAATAGTGCAAACTAAGTATCACTTTCAGCGGAACTAGTCATTCTAATGACAGGATTTTGTGTTGAATCACTCGAATCACACTCGACCATCAAAATATCATCCGGGCTGTCATTCCTATCCGAATTGCTCTCCGTATACGTCCCTGTGGGTGATTTGTCTTCGATCACAGCCTTCAAGTATGACTCTCGATCGAGTGTCGCAGTATCCCTCGCCAATGCCAAAACGTCTAAACTCATCATGCTTTTTGACTTATCACTGCGAGTTATAGCAGGATTCATGTCACTTAAGACCTCTCTACTCTGCGATCTAATTAAGTTACTTTCACCAGTCCAATCTTTCTGACTAGTTCCCGGCGCGCTCACATTCCTTGGCGAATTGCTCGTGAATTTAGATCTTTTCTGCTGATTGTTTTCCTTCATCATTAACAGCTGATCTAGTTTATTTATCGTTTCATTCAATTCTATTGCCCATGCTTCGTCAGTTTCCACCTCTCTATCGATTGGCTTAAGAGCGAGCTCCCTTACCCGCATTCGCAGTTCTTGAAGACTTGATTCTTCATCGAGCGCTTTATCTTCCTTTGCTTCTAATTCCTGTTCATCATGAGCCGGTTCTCTTTCGGCTCCCACACCAGGTTCTCTCGGGCCTACTGGATAATTTTTAGGTGGGTATTCGCCTCTGCGACGATGGATCTCTTCAGAAATCTCCTCCAAAGCTTTCAACGATTTTGCGTATCTATGTTTTGCGTCTGCGATCAAATGCTGGAGTTTAGCAATCTTCTCATTCTGAGCTGCCATTTGTTCGTCGCATAATTTCTTCTCATCGAAGTAGAGGCGGGATCTGATTATGTTGCGTTTCTGATTATCTTCCAACAATGTCACCTGTTGATGGAAAATAATCATTTATTTTAACAATTACTGCTGTTTTTACAATATTGTTATACCTTTCGTTCTGCTGTGATATAAGCAGCTGCCTTCGTCTGATGTTCTCTTCCGCTCTCAGACTTTCGTTTCTCAGCATCCATGACCTGGAAGGATAAAGAAAACATTACAATGTGGATGCGATCTTAACCGTAAATGATTATTCCCTTAAATGTACCTTAATAATGGCATGATTGAGTACTTCCTGCCAATTAGAATCGAACTGCCACTCGTCTTGTTTGCTCACAAATCTCTGTTCAGCCAATGTTACAGTTTCTTTTGCTGCTCCGTGAAGCTCTGGGATAAAGGAAGTTTTAAGACAAATTGGTCACTCCCAATTAGTAGAAGGAGGACCTCGATGTTATTTTTTTATTTGTAACGATTCTTTATATTTAATATCAAACAATAAGTTTTAATGATAAACGTATTTTAATTTCCATTTGCAATGCTATCGTAGCGTTTGTCAGTGACATTGAATTAGAAACATGATAAGAAGTGACTGACATAATTGTTACAAAATTTAGAGATAAAATTATTCGTTTAGAAAGATATATTTCAAAACCATTTTTTACAAATTTCGAACAGTTTAATCAGATAATAACAGAATTTAAAATTTATGTAAAACTCAAGATTATTGAATGAATTTCAAATAGTCCTAAGTAGTTTATTTTTTATATTTTCTCTCAATATAATATTGAAAAAACGACTCTGTAATTTTCCTTCCCTAGCTGTGTAACGTAAATAGAAGTCTAACCACTTGCTCTTTGAAACTGAACAGCTGCCTTCTGGCATTCGCTCCTCGCAACAGCTGCCGCCGCCACGGCCTCATGATAGGGCCTGGACTTCTCGACGCAAGACCCCAACCTTCGACTAAGAGCTTGTAATCTACGAGATGTTTCACCTAAGAGTAATTGAAACGTCTTCGTTGATTCCTGCAATTTTAATTAACACATGGTAGAAATATTAAACATTATACAGAAGAATAGAGAAACCCTTAATCATTTTTTTTTGTTTTCCATTGAGACACAGTCGATAATCTTCAAAGGGATTAGACTTTGGACTATAAGAAACAATCATTAAAAAGGGATAACTATATTCTCATAGTGTAGGCTGCGTTCATTTGTCGATGTTGAGGCATGTGTGAAAGAGATGCTGATATCCCCTTTGCCGTTCACGACACCGCTTATATACCTACCTACGTTTAAAAAAGCATATATATGTATCTAAGGTTCGCTAAGTTGATAATGATAATAACATACGTAACCATACAATGAACCCCAAACTATGAACCTATGTTTGAGGACAAAGACATCACAGACCCAATTACTTCTTTAAAAAAAAACATATATTATATCAATATTAAATAATTTAAAGACTTGTGTTTTTATTTAAATCAAATAACCTAAAGCACCGAAACAAAACAGAGTTGTTAAGTGGGAAAAATGTCGCTACCGCCCACAAATTGCACTTGTCATGGAAAATTGTCGGCCTAATTGATGAAATTGACTGCGAGGTCGAGGGAGGTCAATAATTGTTCAAGAGTTTAAAAGGTCGTAAGTACACAATTAAAACCAGATGCTGCGATGAACACAACATTACTAAGATTTTTTGCACTATAGGTATCGGTATATGACGCTCAGATCTGAAAGAAATTTAGTTTTCATGATATTTCAAAAAAAAATTATTATATATCCCAGCCATTCTCAAAGTGGTGTTCCGCGGAACCCTAGGGCTAAAATACTGCAAAAAATTATTCCAACTAAATATTACATTGCAATATGATTATTCATAAATACATATAAATCAGTTTGCCAAAAAAGTTTGAGAACCGCTGATATATCCAAATATTTTATTCATTAATACGTAAATAGATTGACAATTTCAATTAAATTTATAAACAAACAATTGACTACAACAATGATAGTTTGATTTGTGATCACCTGATAATTACTTGATAGCATTTTATTCCATTTTATGCAGGAAAAAAATATTTATTAAAGATGGCAAGGGCAACCATTAGACAGTAATCAAAATAAAATAGTAATATGTTGCATATACTTATATATTAAATATCCAATTTAAACATTAATTTGCATATATTTCTTTATGTTATTTATATTTTAATAAGTAACGATTTAAACCATTTCTTATAACTGCGTGTAACAGAGCGTAATGACAGCTAAGTAGACAGTTGCAATGGATTACTATCATTGGTCAAAAATCATGACAACAACTTTGCAAGCGTGTGAGTGATATTTTGAACTCTAATCAGTAAGTCTATGCTTGTATGTAGTAACTATTATATAGCAATTGTAATAACTTGATTCAGATGCATGTATTCAGAACAGTACAGTGGGCTTATCACGAATTTAGTCTGGCTTTCGAATCGAGCTGTCACAAGTAAAACGGATCCGTTAGCAATCGGGATCATGAATTTTTACTAACGACTAACGAGCACCAGCAATCTATCAAATGAACGAAAGATCGAGACGTTCGAAAATTAACAAAAAGTATCTAAAATATTGTAGTTCCAAATCCGCACGCGGTGGCGCTGCTCAAATTTCCATACAAATCGCTTGAAGCGAACTCGGTTCGAAAGCCAGACTAAAATTCGTGATAAGCCCACAGATATGTGACATTAACGGAATACTGAGGTTGACCACAGAGTACACATGACAATACAAAACCATAGACTAACATATAACCATTAATCGAACACTATATTATTATAATAACAGTAACGTAAAAAGAATACTTTTCCGAATAAAAACCGTTCACTAACAGAGTATGTATCATAACTTATACGTCAATTGAATTCTAATTAGTATAAATATTTAAGTGCGCGTGCCGGAATGTACTTAATAATAGTCGACAATATTGTTCATATATGCTTTAAGTTTAACGACATGTTATGAGGTGATTTCGAATTCGATTTTCGATTGAATAACTCTTTATTGCACAAATTAAAAGAACAAAAGAAAATCAAATAAAAAACAAAAGGCGGCCTTATGGTTTCAGATCTGTATTATGTGTTGTGTTGAGTTAATATCCATAGATATATTAATATTTAACCTAATTCCCTGAGTTAGTCCTACACCACTCTTTGTTTGCGACAGCTGTTCCATACGTCAATTGTTTGTGCTTAACGTTCATTTGATTTGATTGTTATTTTGATTATATTTTTATTTTATTTTTACTTAATTGTAAATAGTTTTGTAATGTTAGTGCATGCTGTGTTCACTGTGTATAGGGCCTACAATTGGATTGTTATAATTCTTAGTATGATATTATTTCCAAGTCTAGTTGTAGAGCCCTGTTTGTGGACTCAATAAATAAATAAAAATTCAATGAGAAAATCAGCAACTTGTCCATACTTGTCTTTGAGCGTTAATTATTGTCCGTTAAATGTAATCAAATGATTTAAAATAGAAAAACTTCCATTAAATTTTAGTAAAAACGAAAGAATTCCACTGTTTAACATTGTATGCGTCTACACTATCTGTAGCGCGTATGATTTATCACATGTAAACATTGCATAGGTTACGTTCAAGGGCATCTTTGTATATATATTTTGCTATACTTATGTAATACATCGCATTTTCAACTGCAAAATGTAAATAAATATATACTCAAACATTTATATTTATATAAAAATAATTAAATAGTTTAAAAACTAAAAAAAACACGCGCGCTAGCTTTATCTCTTTTACTCCACTACACAGGATCTATAAAAGAATTTATAAATCCTGGCGGTCCTAATAAGGATAATGGGAAACTGTTATTAAATTATTGCATTGTCATCGATCCTTAATACGTATGCAAAGTTTCAAATTAATCAGACTTCTGCAAATTGGTGAAAGTTATGCTCAAAGATTTCATTACATACATACATACAACCGAAGCTAATAAAAGCGTGTTAAAAAACATCACAAACGCTTCCATGAAAACACACTGATAATAAACCTCACGTTTGTTCTATCGTAAATACTAAAGCTCGTATAAACGACTCTTGAGCATAGATTCACTGATTAGAGTTCCAAATTTAAAACATCAGTCGGACTTACAAAACAAAATAAACCAACCACAACGCTTGAAACATTGTTGGTGTGATTTTCGACCACTGATAATAATCCATTGCAATCGTTTATTGCCATCCACCATTACGTTCTGTTACACACGTTATGCAAATTAATATTTAAACTTGATTTTTAATATAAAATAAAAACTAATGCAAAATATTACTATTTTATTTTAGTTATATTGAGGGTCGTTACATTAAGGTTACTCTGTATAACATACTTACATCTAATTCCAGCTCTAATTTATTAATTTCATCTGTGGCAGCGTTCAATTTCTCTAATTCCACCTGAAAAAAAATAAAACAAAATATTTTTTTAAGTACCAAAAATAACGTACACAAAAACAAAACAAAAGCGTCAAGAAAGGTCCTTTTTACAATTGTAACGTACAACACAAGTACACACTTAATAACTGACATGACGTGTTGTGTGATATAATAGTGAAAAACAGATGTTAACACACTTGTCTCATAAACGCGGGAACAAAATTCCACATACATATACAACAAAATTCAATAACTTTATTTTCATTGATATCTGTAAGAAAATCTTTACCTATTATTATACATTCCACGAACACCAACGCTGGACAATTAAAATTGCCAAAAGGACCAATCGATATTTTAGCGACGGGAAACATTTGCGAACAAAAAAAAATTTCAGCTAAAAAACACACACACAATAGAAAAAAATTGTATACACAATACAAAACCGCGATAACATTACAACTACCCTCAAAATGAACTGTTTCCTGTCACTAACAAGATACGTGTAAAGCATTTTATTAAAATAAATCATTACTTACATAAATAAGAAACACGCATTCCTCAAACGTATCACTTTTTACATTTTCTAAATATTGTGACCACTTATTACGCGCGAAAATTAAAAAAAAAATTATACAAAGAAAGAAAAATACAAAAATAAATAATAATTATTTATTCTCCATTAATGTTACCATGTATACAATAGAAATTAATTATGCCAAATTTACAATACAAAAATAAGTATTTCTTTTAAAAATATATTTTATTAGTATCAGTGAAATATCTCGAATGACGGACACAATCGAGTGGTAATTCAATTGTTTAACACTAGAACTACCAACCGTCGATATGACCGGTTTAAAAAATTCTTCACAAGACTTTTATGTAAAAACTTACTCGTTATTTTATGTCAACGATTCTATTTTTTACAATTCTACAATAAATTTATTGAATTATATTTAATAGTTTGCAAGCGCAAGTCATCCGGTCATTTTGACCGGCTGGTAGTTCTAGTGTTAATCAAGTACTATACTAGTATTTTTTTTATTCCCACCTCCAAAAACAAGAATTTCTTTATGTTATTTATTTGTTTGTTTTTTATCTCAATTCATATTACCACTCGCTTGATGCACCCAAAATAATAACATTACATTATTCCACAATTTGAATAGTTCCCGGATAATTTTTAAATTTACAAGCTGCATACATTATTAAACTATTAAATATAATATTAAAAATAAGTTTGGAATGATAAGGACGTGCAGCAACAGAGCAACGCCTTGGACGCTCACTTCACTTCCAAACACATATTATTAAAAGTACATAAACCTACTATGAGACAAGAAAATGGAAAGAAAATCCTTTTAGATTGAGGTTACATTACAAGTAAGTCAGCGTTTTACCATGCCCCAATTAATCGGTTATAACTGAGAGCACACAAGACATTCACCATCGCCGCACTAAATATTTAAAAAAAAATAGAAAAACGAACACAAGAATTATTTTAGATAATTTAGGCCTTCAAATATTCACATATCGCAGGGTCCTATTGAGATGGTAGGGTCAACAAAATAGCAATTTTACAGGAAAACGATTTAAACCAGCGGTCGGCAACCTTTTGGCTGGCAAGGGCCGCAAGGTGGCAGAATAAACTAAGAGCGGGCCGCACTTGTAATATTAACGTAATACTTACATTATGTTTGGGCTTTATTGCTAGAAAAATAACCACCGAATTATATTATAACTTATTTACAAAGCATTCACGGGCCAAAAGGAAGGGTTCGCGGGCCGCGTGTTGCCGACCGCTGATTTAAACGATATCGTTGTTATAATGAGTATCTCGGAATCCATTGAGAATTTTTTTATGAGATGAAGCTAATTCAACAAGCGAAAATTTCTCAAATATTAGTTCCGACTATATTCATAGAACCCGGCGATATAAACTCTAAAAATAATTTATTGCTAATAATGGGTCTATTACGATAATAAACAAATTAATTAACCTACAAATTAAATCAAGATATAAAAAATAAAATGGTCTAATAATTAAAAAAATAAAATAAACATTTTAAAACTGGGAATAATAAAGTATGCTAATATACAAAACATTTTTTTTTTAAATCTCAAAACAAATGAAACTGAAAGTCAGACTTTCGAATACATTTTCATGAAATCAGTAATAAGTCTTAAAAGGGGGATTCAACAAAAAATAAAACGCCTCGTCGGCTTCTTAACAAACAATCTAACCTAAAAACTTAATTTATTTAAAAAAATACACAAATACAATTTAAAAAAAAACTTATTGAGATTCGATCGAATGTAAAAAAATTAATCTGAGCATTAACACTAATATAGGTATTAAAGGAAATTATTTAAAATTATTTTGCTTATGATTCCCCCTATATTAGGTCGATGAAGGAAAATAACCTCCACCAACATTCAATAACTTGTCTCGACTCGTTTCGCCACTTCACGTGGCATCATCAGGATACGTGTGGTCGCTTCGGCTTCACCTTCCTTCATCGACCTAATGGAGCGGGAATTATAAGCAAAATAATTTCTTTTAATATGGATTTCCGCAAAGTAACGCCTTAAACAACCAATTATAATATAGGTATGTATAAAGGTTAGATATAGGAAGGGTCATCAGTAGCCACGTGTTCCACGTAAGACGAATTCCACACTCCACCACTGATGTCCCGTTAGCTGTAATTTCATTTTCACTATGCCCACAGGTAACGCGAACAATTTAAAACAGTCTGACAATAACATACGACATTGGAAAAGTACCACCTACTCGATGTTCTACTCGATAATAGTAATCGTTTCTTAAAAGATAACGCGCTAATTGAATTAATTCCGATGCGTAAATGCCAAAGTGAGATGTTAGTTTTACAGACGCATTGCCCCAGTATTTCTAAATAGGGACCATCCATAAATCACGTCAGACGAATTTCGTAATTTTTTGACCTCCTCCCCCGTTCTTATCACAGCTAGTCACATTTGCGAGACCCCCTACCTAGTGTGACGTCACATATTTAGCTTAACAAACTTGTTTTTGATAATGGCGATGACTGAAAACATTGCTTTTTTTAAATTTCATTTTAAGGCAAAGGCATCTAAATCTTAAATCAAATTTTAGTAACCATAAATATTATTAATTTATACGGCAGAGCTCTTAATATTGGCTCAATTGAAAAATAAAAAAACAACAAAAAACGGATTTTACACCTAGAAATTATTAAATTAAACTTCCATTTAAATTATTTTTTAATGAAAACAAATCAAACATATGTATGAAAATTAAGAAAATAATATTTTAATACTTGGATATATTTATATTTTGAAATGTGATGTCACGAAATTTAGGACCCCTCCCCCCTCCTAACGTGTGACGGAATTTATGGACGGCCCTTAGCGCTCATTGATAGTAGAACATTTAACATAACCAATAAAGATAAACCTAGGCCATCTGTTTTATGTACACATTAGATCGCGTTAACATTGACAATTATTAGTTATTATTCGATTAACACCTAACAACACAACATTCCATAGCTATTTAATTTCATACTATGTTAATTAACGCGATCTAAATTACATAAACATCTGCTACAAATAATTTTATTACATATTTAATATCAATAAAATAGAATTAATAATTCTTTAATAATAAATTACCTATTAAGGCATTACAGGACAGATTTCAGTTTTACATCTAAATATAATATAATGATTGCAGTATGTAAGCCACTGGTATTATGGAGGTTCCGTTGAAATATGTCGATTAAATACACATGCAATACGGAACCCTAAATGTTAGTACACACAACAAATAGTAACGACAAATTATATGTTATATATGTACTGAATAAACATATGAGATATAGTAGTTTAATTAATGGCACAAAACAAATGACAGTTAGTAACGTGTTCAATAATAAAATTATAATAAAAATGCCAACACCGAAACCTAACATCAATGACAGGAAACAGACACTTCGAAACAGATCTAAAGTTTATTTACAAAGACGAGCTTCGTAAGGAGTAAAAATAATTTGGACCATTCAGTGCAATTCACTATCACATATATATTTCCCTGAAACGAACCGCCTCTTAACGAGCGAGAGACGATAACCGCTGCCGATCAATTCAAACTCAATCCCGGATAGAGTAGCGCCTTCGCAGTTAAACTGGGCTGATATTGTCGCTTTCTTGGAAGGGCCTTTGTTAATCTCGAACCGCGCTCTCAACGACCCCACCCCCTTGTCGTCAGAGTGCTGGGAGAGCTCCGTGAACCTCCACAACGCCTGCTCATTCTCAGAGTTCCAGATGTTCTTGGGCATAGCGATGACGTTGCCGACTCCTCCGTCGACCGGCACGCACACAGACACATTCAGCAACGGCGAGGGGGAACTCATAGCATGCAAGTTGTATTTGTAATCCACTTTCAGATCAGTGTGATCGTTCTCGCACTTCCAATAGGCTACCAATTGAAAAGGACAAGAAGCTGCGCCCGATTTAGGTTTTATTTGGTATTTCAAGATATCCACATTGAAATATGCGGCGGTGGGATTTTTCTCCGACTGACGCTTCAATAATGATGTTAATGCATGCATATTAAATTCTACTACCGTATTGTCACGTGTCGACATCAGACTGTTGATGCTAATCAGCTGTTTGTTAGGTAATATATTATCCAATCTATGGATATTTTTTAATTTGAAACAAAGTTTAGCGGGGTTTGGATTGTTGGCGAGTACGCCGACGATACCAGTCGGGAAAGACAACATCATGTCGCCAGACATTTTCACTTGGCATTTTGTTTCATCTGTGCCTCTGAAGTAAGAGTGAATTATCTCATGAAATGCTACTGCTAAGGGTATAGTATCGGCCATGCCTATAGTGAGCGGCGACGGGCCTCTAGAGCCAGACGAGCCCGCCGTCCGGAAATCACCTTCCGACCTTCGCGAAGGAGGACGCGGGAGTGATATGGTATTTATTGTGGGCGTAGACGTACGGATATTGCTCTGACTCATATCACCTATTTCAGAGAACAAATCACCCATATCAGGGTTAGAAACTGGCGTTGGACTCTCTAATAAATGAGATTGCTGAGCCTGCAGAGGGGCATAGGGATTGGATAGATTACCTTGTGGTGAAGCAGGATTACTAGCCGTGGGACTGTGGAATAAGTTAAGGTCTAACAGATCACTGCTAGCTTTACTTGTGTTAGCATTGGACCCTCTTCTATTTGTACCTATTTTATATAATGAAAAGTTTTCTACTGTAGCTCTCAGTTCATCCACGCTGGCAGACATGGGTGCGCCGCCATTGCTTATTGGTTTGATTTCAACATGAATTTTCTGTTCTCTTTCTTCCTCTGAATCTGAATCGCTGGATGAGTAATTGCTACCTTTTTCGTCCTTAGGTCTTATACAGTAACCTTCCTCATCAACTTCAGGTGAATGAATAAGATCTGCTTCCTTCACATTGCTTTCTTCCTCTTTCTCTTCTAAATCTGATTTATCCGCCTGAATGGAATTCTCAGAAATCTCATCCTTTTTTTTCTTTGATTTCTTAATTTTTGTTTTGGTTCTTCTGCTGCGAAGGAACCATTTTGATTCCCTTAATGTAGTGCGACCCATGTCTTGTTCCTTATCAGGTGCTACTGGTGTCGCTGGAGTACCACTAGGGCTAGATGGCGCTGAACATGGTGCTGCTTCCACGGACACACTCGGCTCATCCTTGCTTTGAAAGTTAGGTGTAAATAAGTTTAACAATGATGTTGTCCTTCTTGATGTTTTACTTGCAAATGATGATGATTCTTTCTTTTGTGCTTTAGCAGACTGTGTCGGCTTATGTGAGCCATTAGATACTGTAGACACTTGATCTGCCTCTGATATGGAGTTATTAGCTGAGCCGGGTTTAGGTAAAATATCTACTAACTGGGCTTTTTCCATCGCTGCATATTTCTCTAACAAAAATTGCTCCAGCAGTTTCTCTACAGTCAGTTCTAGACAATGATGCTTGAAATCTTTATGTACCTGCCCCATAAGATCATGGTTATTCTGTATTAGATCTACATATGCACTGACAAAGTGTTTCATTTGTTTTAAATGTGCCTCCTCAACATCTTGGAAATGTTTACAAGTTTGTGTCATTTTCTTTTCAAAATCCTGCTTAACAAGAGTATACTTCTCAACTAACTGTCTATAATCATCGTGTAACTTTTTGAGTTTAGTTTCCGCTTTCTCCAAGTCTTTAGTGGAAGCATTATCTTTCCTCAGCTTCTCGAGTTCATTTGTTTTAGCTAAATACACATCCTTAGCTTTTTGTAAAGCTTGTTTTGTGTTTTGTATAAGTAAGGCTACCTCTAATGTGCTAGACTCTGAATCTTTAACAGCTTTATGCTTTTTATGTAGTTCTTCTGCATATCTGGCTACATCCTTCACTAGCTCGCTGACCTTCTGGAACATATGCTGGTGAAGATTAGACAATTTCTCCGCTGAACTCTTCAACACACCCCAAAATGGTGCAAAAGTACCCTGTGCACAATTACTATTAGCCTGTTTCGCCAGTTTCGACAATAACTTGGAGTTAGTCTCTTCTATATTAGATCTCTCTCTTAAGTAATCGGAAAACTCTTTACTTGCTATCAGTCCGTATTTCATGTTTTGATACAAAATATCATATCCATTGTGCTCGTTGGCGAAGTAATCCACGAAAATGACGCTCATATTTGCAGTTAAAATAAAACAACACGATAATTCAATACATTATAGAGTCACTCACTGACCTGTATTCTAGGGTCGAGTTCGGAATCACCATTGTTGTCCGCCGGGATTGTAAAGGACTCTTCCATTGTCGAAAACGAAGCCACTAATTACATCACCGTCGTAAAAGCGTCACTCGATACTGTTATTCACAAGTCCACATTACAAAATAATAAACCAAGAGATTACTATAACGGCACTCTAATCATCAACGTTCAATACTATTAAATCTCAGAGCATTCTACCGTATCGTGATGGTTTTAACTAAATAAATAACAAAATAAGAAATATCCATTCAAGATGACGTCCACCCTCATGACGTCAAATTAGAACCATACACCACAGACTATATAGAAGTTCTCAAATTGACAGGCTAACCTAGTGTGCGAGCGAGATGCAACTATAAACTCTATTATGCTGTGTACACACTGAGCCAAAGACCACCAAAAAAACGGGTTTCCTTAGTTCTTTTTGGACGGTTTAGTGAACACCAAAAATAGTTTGTCAGTATTTTCCAGTAATATGTATTTAGATGTATTTTCAAAGAACAACGAACTTGCGTAGTCAGCTTCAATATTTTTAATTGACTATCATTAAGGCGGTGTGTACGCAGGTTAATAAAAATTGTACTTGAATGTATTAATCTGTGCAAGACTATTTGCTCACGCGTCAAATTCACACACGAATTGTAACTAAAAATTCGATGGCCTCTAAATATTTTTATTGTCTTTTCCTTTTTCATCAGACAACCCAATAATAACGAACGTCATTATCTTACTTAATTTGTGTGTATTTTCAGTTTTGACGTTTGCTGTGTAGTGTGCACACAAACACGATGCACGCACACAACTGTAAAGAGAATAGAACTCTGGTCTGGTTGTCTTTTGCAGTTTTGTATAATTTTCTGCAAAGGTGATTTAAGTGAAAATTTTGAATGCATATTTTTAAAAGCTGTTTTTATTTATCAATTGTGCTCGAGTTTCGTGAGTACGGATTCAGATTTGCTATCTGAGACGTCTTTGGAGGCATTCTGTATGGTACTATTAGGCGTCTCTTCGACTATGTCTTACCAGGGTTCACCATATTCTGGGGGACAGGATGAATATGACTTCGAGGACGATGGATACGACGACATAGATGAGTTTAGGGAGCAAGGAGAGCCTCTCCCGCCATTACCAGCAGATGACAGCGATGAAGGTGAGCTTTGTTTATGATTTGCGTCACGCGTCGCTAGCAACCTATTGGAAATTTTAGAATACTTACTATTATATATACTACCATTTAAACCAATTTTTCGTATATAACCGACATTACATTATCTTAAAATACAAAAATATTCCTTTCAAATTTTTTAAAATAATTAAAGGTTAGAAAAATGTAATCGACATATTGTTACTTTCTAATGCATACTCTTTATAAATCTTGCTGAGCATACAATTAATTCATAATACATCACTTTGCATATGTTTTTTTTTTAATTTTAAAACTTCAATATAAACTGTTTCTTAATAGTCGAACCTGGATAAGTGAGAAAACTCTATAAGCGAGAATAATGGTCAGATCCCGTCACTTTTAATCCCAAACACCTCTATGAGTAAGAATGAGAAACCTTTGTAAGCAAGAAAATTTACAATAATATTTCAATGGAAATCTTAAAACTTGCAAGTCAACTTAACCGCCATGTTCCTCGACTTTTACTAACCTCTATAAGTGAGAGTAACTACTCCCAAACTTTCGTAAGTGAGAATAATATTCGGGTCCCTTAAATTCTAGCTTATCCAAGTTCGACTGCACAAATTATTTGTTGAAACCAAATGTTGTTTTTAAACTTGCAGACACCGAAGAAGCCAGCGAAACAGATGTACCAAATAATGATGAGCCATTAGAATTTAAAGAACAGTAAGTACTTGCAAAATTTTCTATTAAGTATTTTCCAGCAGCTAACCATTGGGAGGTTGAACCATAAATTGGGGTATAAATCAACATACACAATTTATCTAAATGGGTGTTCTATTTTGTCAATGATCAATATAAGCACTGTTGTCAATTATTTTATGAACAATAGATTGGAGGAGTCAATTTAACTTGGTTGAAATTTTATTTCTATCAATTATCATGCAAGCTAGAACAAAAATCTACTGAAAATTCATTTCAAAATAGAGTAGTAAATTTTTTGTATAAAGATTTTATTTTCTCATAGATCTGGCAATCTAGTGTTTAGGGTTGAAGAGCTGCAGCTAAAGGAAAGGGAAAAACATTTGTCTGAAAGAATTATTAATTTTGGAATTCTACATCCAACCTTTTTTCATAATTTATTTGTCATAGTAAACATATTTTCAGGCCAGTATTCAGAAATGATGCTCAAGTGCATTTTGATCTGCAATCACTTGATCATTACCTGACTCTAGAATCTGGTACGCTACTCAGGCGCATGAACTTCGACGAAAATACGAACGTTTCCTGTTCAGGAACACTTACGGGCCCATAATCATTCATGAAATTACATGAAATGAAAATTGTTTATTAGCATAGGCACTAAAGGCGTGCGCTTGCTCATCGTTAAAATCTATAATGGCTTCGGAAAGGCGTATGACGAGAAGAAGACCACAAGAAACTCGCCATACAGATTTGACAGCAACGTCACTACGGATAGCTTACTCAGGGCTTATATATCATGTAAGCTACAGAGGTGACACTGATGGCTGTATCATGAAACTTCAGATGTGCCTGAGTACTGAGTAGCCCCCCTATACCTAAGTACGTCATTTATTATGAAACAAAAGAAAATCGCGATTCGAAAAACGCTCCACTAAAATCTCGTTTTGAGCAGCGATCGTTGCCTTAGCATCCTTTCTGAATACACAGACCTAAAACATATGTTATAATAAATTGAATTAAAAAATATATATTTATTAATTATGTTATATATTCTTTCAGAATGTACAAAGATAAATTAGCAAATTTAAGGAAACAATTGCAGCTATTAAAAGAACATATACACCCGGAATATTTGAAAAGAATTAAGAGATTAGAACATCAGTTGAATGAACGACTCAGATTGAATAAAATATATCAGTAAGTTTGAATTTAGATTCTTCACTTAGTTACAAAATGACCATGGTAGTCAACAAGCTAGCTATATACAGGGTGGGGCATGGGAAAATCCCACATTTCCAGACCAGAAAACGATTTTGTCTTAGATGTCTAATTTACGTCAACAGAATCTACACTAAATATGAATGTACATAACTTTTTTGGCTGATTTCTTTTTCTGATATCTCATATACTTTTCTTATATAAGCCTTTTAAAATGTGGGAGCTTCCCATGCCTCAACCTGTAGATACTAGCACAGTGGACCAAGCACACAAACCAGCTTGCATTGTGCCAGCAGTTGTCTTTGCTCATATATTGCACTTTACACTAGTTTGACATCAGACGGAGTGGTCATATGCAAGCTTCTATAAAAAAATATACATGTACATGCTGTGTTCACTGTGCATAGGACCTACAATTGGATTATTATAATTCTTAGTGTGACATTAATTCCAAGTCTAGTTATAGAGCCCTGTTTGTGGACCCAATAAATAAATATGTAATTGTAATGTACTTTGAAAATTTTTATCTTAATTGGATAAAAACCTTGACACATTTGTGTTTAAATTATTTTCAATTGTTATCTTTAGTCAACCTTGAACTGAATTTCTTGAAGTTATTAAGTAGCCGAAGGTTTCTCTAAAAGCTTACAGTTTCTAGACCACCTAGGTATTCTATATCTATCACTTAAAAGAAGCTCAAATTTTAGAGATCACATGCTTGTCGTAACTGAGAGGGAATTCGAAGCGGAGAAACGCGCAGCCGCAAAAGAGTTTGAAGAGAAGAAAATTGAACTAAAAGAGAATTTAATCAGCGATTTTGAAGATAAACGTAAGATAATTGAAAGCGAACGACATAGTATGGAACTGAACGGTGATTCTATGGAGGTTAGTCAAAGGCAAAATAATGTAGTGTTAGATCAATTGTTCGCGCCAAATGCACTTGTAAATTTCCTCTCCCGCTCCCCGCTGTCCTCTCCTCGCCCCCGCTCCCCTCTCCTTGCCCCCGCCTCCCACGCCCCCTCTATTAACTGCAATTTTAAAAATTCTACCTGTTAACGTGGACGCCAGTCAGTGACTCGTGAATTCTCGCTTTTCCTTCCTCCGTGACTCAAATGCATTTTGTGATCATTGTACCTATTTCCTGATTCAAAAACACAGTCCACTTGCTCTTCTCACCAATATTGAGTTATATTTGACATATGGGGTCTAGAACCTTATGCTACTGGCTGCGGACCGATAACCAATCAGCAAAATACAAATAAAACGTATTTATTATTATTATTAAACTAGTGTTTGTTTGTCTTGGTGCTATACATTTGTTTGAACACAACTTAACTTTACAGTATATAACATAATGTAGTCATCATGTAACATGATGTAGTCATCAACTTCTCTATGGTCGCGGGAATTTCAGTTTTTTCCGGAACGTATTTCTCGCGTAAAGCGGGGCATTACTGTATATGTTACAAAAAATTGTAGTAAAGTCAGTATAAATAATAAGGGTGTTTATTTGTATAATTAGGCTTTGGAGACCGCCTATCTGTCTGTATTGACTTTTTTGTTTTATGTACAGGTTGTTTTTATTATTTATATTATTTCCATTGAATGTTTATAAACAATCTTCCCTTCTTGTCGTCAGGTAAAACCGGTAATGAAAAGGATACTAAGACGGCGCGCCAATGAACCGGCGCCGGTGCCAGAAAAGCGAAGGAAACCGCTAGCAACAACATTACTGTATCTGTTAGACGACAGAGATATCGAATGTGATCTGCGGGCCGTCACAGTGCGACCACCCTCGCCGAGGAATCACACGAATAATGTGCAACAAAGAAAAAATAATAACAGATGTCAGTATAAAACTGTTTATTATGTGGCTATATGGACATTATTTAATAAATTTTTTTAATTATACACATGGCGATTTTCAAATGTAGGTGTATAAGCGATAGAAAGAGAAAATATCGCGGTATTGTGAACGACAAAGGAGATATTTGCATCCCTTTCACACATGCCTCTACTTCAGCACGATAGAATTAGATTATAGAAGTTATCCATTTCTAATGATTGTTTCCTCCAGTTCAAAGTTCAATCTGTATCCATTTGAAGGTCCTAGACTGTACTTTAACATAATATATGATATAAAGGTATATATACCTAAATAAAACCAAAAGTCTCAATAACTGAAATTAAAGAATATTTTTGTTAATGCTTAACTATAAATTCTACATAGCATTAAAGATTGCTTACTTGAAATTAAAGAAACGATATTTCAAGTAATTATTTAACAACTTTTAGTTTTTAAAAATATATATGCATTGTGTCAAGATGTCCATAGACAATCACGACACGACCAGAGACTATGGCGCTGCGAAGCATGGCTCTTTACATATATATTATATTATTTACTTTGTTATTACTTGCAGGTTCTCAAGAGCGTGACCAGCGTGACGCACGCGAACCGGTCGAAGTGAGCGACATGAGAGTGGAAGATGGAAAGTTATTATATGAGCGGAGGTGGTTTCATAGAGGACAGAGTGTTTACGTCGAGAGCAGGGATCAGGCGAGATTCGCTGGTCACATACATTCGATAACGGATGAGGCGGTTAGTTGAATTGTATTCTTTGTTGTTTAATCTCTATAGAGAGATAAATTTAATTCGACTTTGGGTAACCCACTAACGTAACGCACAGACGTGACGATTTTTTTGTAATACTAATATCAAATGTAAGGTGTTTGCTTGACAAATAAGTAACTATATTAAAAAGAAAAACTAGAATAAACTGCTGAAGATTAACTAGTCTAGAGCATCGTTTCTCAAGCGGGGGTCATCACCCCGAGGGGTTTTGATTCGAGTTTGTTCATAACAGTCTGTTGAAAAATTTTATATTTTACAAACTGTATATAGGTACAAAAGATTCGTTTATTAAAGGAATTAATTTTAGTGTAGTGTTATAAAACTAAATATTAAGATTTAATGTGTGGGTCGCAAGACTTTTTACTTAACTTTTGGCTTTTTCGTCGGTCGCGACATAAAAATGGTTGAGAAACGATGGTCTACTAGAGTTAAGGGTGCTATTTCATCAAAGTGATATTATATGTTATGTGTCATTTGTTCATATATAGAACTTTTTTTTAGAACTTCCATGTTGTGTAAACAAACCTTTGTGGACAAAAAACAGGCATTATAACGAACACTTTAAAAAATCTGATAAACTAAGACAATATTTCAAAGTTTTTTCTTTCGATATTCTATAAATATTACAAATAAAACGATATAATTCACTATAAATAATTAACTACAAAAATAACCATCCGAAAAATTACAAATCTGTCAAACTTTTTTTTTCTCTAACTGGGTTAGTCTATGGAAACAATAGTGATGTGTACTAATGTAGAATAATGAATGATCGTGGCAAATATTAGAAATTGTTACAATGATAAGAAATAGTTTAAATGTAAATTATTATAAATTATAATTATTTTTGTGTTATTACCAGTGCATTTTTTTAAACATTTAATAAAAGAAATCACAAAAATCGTAAATGTGGATCTGACAAAAAGGCATAATAGACAACACTGACCATCGCAACCACGCAAATCTCACTCGTTCATTGTCTTTCATGGCGTGTGCGCGTACTTTCTTCATCTTTGTTCTGCTTATTGGTTACTATTTTACGACGACTTATTGTTACACATTACGAATTTTGATACTAGTGAATCTTAGAGTTACTCTAATTGTGACGAATCGAATAAAGAGAATTAATATCAAAATACGTTTTATTTTATTTTACTTTTGATCAATTGATCAATCGGGCACTTTTATATATGCCCATCCCTAGATCTGTCATTATACCATAAATAATAGCAGTAGGTCAGTTTGTTTACATAACATACAATTTCTAAAAAAAATCGGTATACATTCTCAGTTCAAGTCTCAGTCAAGTTAAAAATAGCTTCTATATTTATTATTTAAACTATATGACTATTTTTTCTTTTCAGATTTGGGTGAAGAAAATCAATTCAGATAAGGTCAAAATTTACACGTCGCATTTAGCCCGCGGTAAGATTACGTTAAAGAGAAGAGCCTCGTAGTTTTTTTTAAATTAACTTAACTTATATTATGTTACTTTTAAATGAAAAATTAAATCATCTCATCTCATCATCATCTCATCTCATCTCATCTGACTTGAACAGATAATACGTTAATTTAAAAACTATCATGTGAGTTATTTTTTTAATATTTATATTAATGAATTTAATTTGACGTTTCGTAATTGCAAAACTATGTGCGTTTTGTTGATAGGCCCCTTTTGCCTCTTTTAAAATTATTTTCAGTATATTTGAAATTAGTGTCGGATTAAATTAATTAAAAATTAAACGCGGTAGAAAACCGCATAAATTCTTTTGACCTCAGACATAATACATGTTTGAATGACATAAATCATTGGAATATTTCACTTAGTTTATTGTAACATTAAATTTATTTATAGACTGGTCTAGACGCGTTTATAAATATGACTACGTAGTTGCAGCTAGGGCTTATGACCACGGCTAGTCTCATCTGGTGATTGATTACTCTATGTATTGATCTTCAAACAGAATGTACAAGTTAATAATTTAAATAGCTTATTGGTTGCTATGATGAATTAGGTGAAGTTTTTATATTTATATTATATATATCGCATTTTGGTTGTGAAAATAATTCATTTCAAATATTTATGTAATAGATTACGCCTTACTGTTGCATTCTTAGCTATTTTATCGGACTTTTCGAGAGCTTTGCAGCTGTTGTGATTACGGCAAGACTGAAATGCTGTTTGGTTTTGTTGTTTTAATTTAAAAAGGATTGACTATTTCGGTAAATAATAATAATTTTTTTTATATACATAAAGTAAATCAATTGGGAACCTATCAGTGGTTCGCGGAACTAAAAATCCATATTAGAGATACTGTAGTTTATTTTACTTGGGGATTATTTTTTTGTGCATGTTTTTTAATAAAGTAAAACCAGATTTTTATGTTTATACAAAAATTTTAGTCTAAAGAAAATTTTTATTCAAATATTTCAGTCTATTTTATGTAATGATTTTCAGGAAAGATTTTTTTCTTGTAATGTATTGTTTTTAAATTGTTAAAATTATTAATTGTTCGTCTGCTGGTTATCTGTTAAATAAGTTATTTGAGATGATGCGTCAAAATGTTTGATACAGAAAAAGTTACTTAATTTTTAATTTATCTTAATATTTTTCTATATATTTATATAGAACTAATTTGTACATAATTTTTCATAAACTAAAAGTATATTTACATATATGTAGTGTATTTTTTTTAAGATTATATTTATATGATATATTTTTTTAAATGTATTTAATTTCTTTTTATTGACTTGTTTCGTGTGAACACGTCTTCAATTTGGAGTGTCGATTTGATTTTGTTTTGAAAGAAAAACTGCTGCAGAAATAAATATATTTATATTTAGAAAAATATTTGAATTTAAAAAATCGAATGTATCAAATATCCTAATATTTGAATTATATTGATTTGTTAAAAAAAATATTATATCAATCTGGTATTGTTTGCATGTGAGATGAAATCCAGTATTGTTTTAATGACATATGTTGTAAAAAAAAATATTTAATGAAATGTAATTATTAAAAAATAAGTTTATTATATAAAAAAAAGAACAATTTACTCGTTTAACTATACAATTTATTTTTGATTTTGGGTTTTTTATTTATTTCTCTTGCTTCTGCAACCTAATCCTTTACTAATCCCTAATACGTCATCTTTTTTGGGACATAGGCCCTTTTAACTTTGGATTCCATATTGTCAGTAAAATAGACATTCGAAATGTCAAAAATTCGTATCTCAGAAGTTGCCATACACAAAAAGTTTTATGTAATTTTTATTAGGTATATTGATGACTGGACTTGTCCTACATAGTAAATAAAATTATCGTATCGCTTTTTTAAATCGCTATTTTTAAGCAAAATATCTCTTAATTCTACTATTTATTTAATTCACTTATAACTTTTTTTCATAAATATATTTATTGTTTTATGTAATGCATGTATTGTGTATATTTAGTTATTATTTTCTTTCCATTGCACCAAATATCACCGCTCACACCAACAAAGGTTAGCTGGTGAAAAAAATATTTTTTTGGGAATAAACAATTTATTTATTTATAGCTTATTAATAAATTTTCCATCTATTAAATCTAAATGAGGACAATCTATTACTCTAAAAGCCTACATCCCCAATTTATAACCAATTAGTATTATCTGTCCATATTTCCATTTGATGAAGTCAGATGTATAATTAAAATAAAATGACCTGTGTTCAGAAACGAACTTCGAGCTTAATTATTACTTGAGTATACAATGTGCCTAAGTAGGCCGCGATTCCGAAAAAATAATAGCAACGATGACACTGACAGACTAAACGTCAAAACCTCAAATCTTCTTAAATAAGTATTTTCGGCTTGTAGAATCGACCGCCACAGGTTTAAGTGTGAATTAAAATTTTATAATTTCTTATTAGGCTGTCTGAATACACGACATTAGCAGTATTGTCTTTAATAGATATCTGAAGCCATTAATAAAAGAAGAAATCGCGTTTTAAGTAACTAAAAAGTATCTATTATAAATCTAACCTAACCACATTTTTCACTGAATCGTGGTCAATACTGTCTAAGTGTCTACCCTAAAACTCAATACAAAGCTAAAAATCCGATTTCAAAACAATCAAAGCTCAATTTAAAAGAATAATTACAACTTACAAGGCATAGATTACATGAAGACTATAAATCTTTGAATGCATACAACACATTATAACTTCTACGTAATCTCACTAACCATGGAATCAATACGGTATTTAACCTTGCCACTGCATACTGATGCTCCAAAACCGTATTGATATCCAAACAATGCGACATTGAAATAGATCAACAAAAAAGGACACATTATTGATGTGCATTAAAGCTAATGATGTAACTCAACAGGATGACATATCACTAGTGTTGTATTTAAATTTAATTGATTAATTTTATTCTTAAACCGCAAAAAAGTATTTTGCAGTAGATAAATCAGTGGTTCTTAACCGTTTAGTGATGGGAAACAGTTTGACAAAATTTCTGACTTGTCATGACCACCAACCATTTGGTGGTAATCTACAATAAATGTAAATATAAATAAAACTTATTAACGGAATAATGGAAATACTATATTTTTTAACGAATACTTAGTTACATAAATAAATTTAAATGGCTTCGCGGACTACTTCGAGTGCTTCCAGTTGAGAACCACTGAGTTAAATCATCTTCGCGAATAACCTAAGATATCTTGCCTCTGGTTAACGCTTATATGCTAGGGGTGGCCAAGCTTCATGATAGTCCGAGCCATTTTTCAAAAATTGAAATTTTTTGCGAGACGCAATTAAATACGTATTTAAAAGGTATGCAAAAAAAGGTATTAAACAAACGTTACATTTAGTCCTTCATATTTGTTGTCAGTAATTTAAAAGACATTTTGAAACACAAACAGAACTAAATATTTTTTAAATATATAACAGCACCAAAATGAAAAGGGAACTAGAGGGTACATTTATCGAGAGCCACGAATAATCCTTCAAAGAGTCGCGTGTGGATCGCGAGCTGCAGGTTGGCCACCCCTGGTAATAGATCTAACGCACACAAATGGCTTTCGCTCGTACTTCCTTTAATAGGACTTTTCTAGAATATTCCGCCTTAAACTTGCGAGAACAACTTTAAATGTTAGATATTACTTAAACAATTGTGCTTCTATAAAGACTGGGATCTTAGTTTAGCCTACCGTAAACAAACACAAAGGTTACGTACAAACGAAGGCCTATAGTAACCATCATAGAGAAACGTCCATTTAAAGTGTAGAAATTCACTCTTAATTCTTTAGCTGACGTTTGTACAATGTATATAGATTTTTTTATATTGTTTTACTCGTAAATATTAAACAGCCTTTCTGCTCAGTTAAGTACATGATGCGTCCGTCCCTGCCCTTTGCGCGTGTCTTCGTTTATTTACACAACTAAATATATGTAAATGAATGCTTCTGGAGAAGCTATGAATTGCCTTTTTGTATAACAGCCATTCTCAAAGTGTGTTCCGCGGAACCCTAGGGCTAAAATACTGCAATAATACCTACCAAAGGGAGATTATAAGGTTACATCTAAATATTCCAACTAAATATTACATTGCAATATGATTATTCATAAATACATATAAATCAGTTTTTTATAATTATATTGAGGCTTTTTCCTTTGCCAAAAAAGTTTGGGAGCCGCTGTTATATAGTAGCCTGACGTGTGAGCGCACTCCGCTGAGAGTTACCCTCGAGCGCGGTTTATGTGCGGAGATAGCTGCTAGCGGCTGTACGTATTTGCAGATATGTCGCCTCCGTAATGCCGGCTTGATAATTAATATCGAACTTAAGTTTTAAATTCTTTGCAGGTAAGAAAAAATAAAACACAACCTCGAGACTTCCTAATAAAAAATATTTAATATAAGAAAAAATAGGTATATAAAAGAACTGTTGACGATCGCAACCTCTTTTTGATATTTATAAGTCATATTAAGTTTTACAAAAAAGACTAGGAACTGCCAATGAATCTCAATAAAATTGTTAAGAAAAAAGTGGATTCATTTGTGCATGTTTTGATAAAAGTAAATGTTGCTTTTTTCATGAGGGTTTACGTGTGAATTAAAATTTTATAATTTCTTATTAGGTTGTTGAACACTCGACTTTCTTTAATAGACATTAATAAAAGAAGAAGAAAAAAGTGGGTTTTTCTTTTCGCAAACTCAATATTTGCAATATATATGCAAATAATAAATGTTTAAAAATGATATTAAAATGCAGAAGAGCAACTTCTTTTTAAATTGTCAAACACTGGTAAGGTCGTTAGTCCCCTAAAATGACAACTCAATATATCACAGCCGAAACTAATGAACCTGCATGTACAGTTACTCTTCGCACATGGACAATTATACACTCAGGACGAGCCTGTCTGTCTTACCCGGTCGCACGACCAACTCGCACGCCACAACCGAATTTTACACTACATTATGCGTTTTAATCATTAAATCAAATCACGAGCGAGCGTCCTAGGCCGTGGAACACTGACACATTTTTGGTCTTTCGCGCGCTGTTTGAATAAAGAATTACTTTTTTTTCTATTATTGGTAAAGCATAGACTGTGCAGTGCCGTGTTCTGTGTTGTATTTTATTAAGTTCCTGATTGTTTTTTTTGTGGTAAGTAAATAATTTTAATTTAAAATTTACGATTTTTTAAAAATTTTAATAAAACAATATTAATCTATACAAAATAGCGAAGTTTTTAAACAAACCGGTACAATAATCATAAGTAGCTTGATGACATTTGCAATTAAAAAACGACGATCATCACTGGCAGAAATGATTGGATTGAACTAAGCGTAAAACATTTACAAAACAAAAAAAAACTTCATCATAAAGAACAAGGATTTCAATGTAATAAAATCGTCTTTTGAAAACATGTATTAATTAATAAATTAAATATTTATATTATTGGAAAAAGATATATTCATAACAAAGAGAATAAACGTTGCTCCTGTATTTTGGGAATAAGAAATAATTTTAAACTCATATTTACATCTTTAATAGTATCCACAAGTGACAAAATAGCAGCGCGCGATTATGCATAGAAATAAAAATAGACATTTTTTGATTAATTAGTACCTTTTTCTTAAATTCCAAAAAAAACATATTGTTATGTGCAAACTTTTAACACTTCTTTCTACAAACAAACTTGTCGAAAATAAAAAGGATAACAAGCCCACTCATTATGTACTCACGAAAATAAAACTGTGAAACGATTAGCGGTAACTGAAGAACAAATAATAGGAGACAGGTCATTGAACCATAAGTTGACCATCATAATAATCTGAATCAATTAGCATTGATTTGAGGATTCTTTGTTTATTAGACACGTGACTAAAGCATGTTGTTATGTTATGTTTACCAAAGGGAGATTATAAGGTTACATCTAAATATTCCAACTAAATATTACGTAATATTACATTGCAATATGATTATTCATAAATACATATATATCAGTTTTTTATAATTATATTAAAGCATTTTCCTTCGTCAAAAAAGTTTGAGAACCGCTGGTATAGATTATCCAGTGAAATAAGTTTAATAACATTATTTTTAAAATAACACTCATATGTAGACTTCCCTAATACGAATTAAATTGTAATAAAATATTTTTATTCAGTTGACGAGTACTTCAATGATTCGAAACTGTAAATAAAATTAAATAATTAATTGTAATTATTGAATGATATATTGATTGTACAATTATATTGCTGTGCCCTGATCGGGTGTCACATTGACATCTTAACTATTCTAATTGTGACATGCAATAAAGACATTTGAATTTGAATTGAATATAGGCACGTTCATATATTCGTCTCCGATAAAAGGTCATAATTATAAAACCAACCATGAAGCCAGGAAAACCAATAAATATTTAACATGAAGCAGTTTTTTCTTCACATAAAATAATGCGGTAGGTATATCAAGAAATGTTACGTCTGCAGTAGTTTATGACGTTGTCATGTTGTCATTAATTGCTGTACAATATATTAATGATCAATCGTAAATTGTAGCTTCTTGACATAATTGTAAAAGTTATTTCTGCTTTGTCGTTAAAAAGAATTCATGAAGAATGAAGAACAATACAATAATATTTTTAAGAAGGAACTTAGAAATTCATAAAAGGCGGGCAATTGTTTAATTAATATTTAATAATAAATTCACAACATTATCAAAACGAGACAGGCGTCACAATCGAAAAACAAGGCTGTGTTAAGGTTAAGGCCGTATTATATAGATCATAATATTCATAATGCAAAAACCAAACGTGTGATTCGAGAGGACGACATTTGGAGAATGGTCATGACGTCACATTATTCGATTGATAGGCTTTCAAGGTTGAAACAATAGCTTCCGTATTTTTAATACGACAATGATGCTTCTTTGAAGTGAAAAAAGGAACAGAGCTTAGTTTACGTTGGTTGAGATATGAATTGGCCCTTTGTATTTGTGTCAGAACTCTGGTTCAATTCTTGATTTATACAAACATTTATTTATTTATTAATATATTCAATTAAAACAAATCACAACACTACGTGTAAGACACAGCACTAGGGAAGGTTTGAGAAGACTAGTGCTGTGTAAAGCGTACGTCAACTTATTGCTATTTGTTAATTGATAATAATTTTAATTGAATAATTATATTGCTTCATTCAATGTTATACCAAAAAAAGGAGAAGAAGCAGTCTTTGAAAAATTATATCACAGTAAAAATTGCATCGTTATTTGACGTACGTAATTTTGTTAACTAGCAGTTAAAAGTTTTTTATTTACCTAATCTAGCTTAGAAATATTACATATACATAATTCTTCTAAATCTAAAATACATACAGGCAGTCCTCGTACGTACGGCATGTTAGTTCTAGAAATAAGCAACGTAAATCGAAACGGACGCGGCGTAAGTCGGGACATATTTTTTCACATGTTTACTTTAAAAGACGCAATAACTCCTTGATCCAATGGTTGCAACAACGAAGTCGTGCTTGGAGGAACAAAACTTCGCGACAAGTGAATTCTCCTATGCCGGAAATCGAAACAATTGACGTGTGATTGAGGAATAGTGTCAAAAAATTGTTTGACATAAGTCGAGGAACGCCTGTAACTTCCTAATTCGTGTAGCAAATACCAAAATATTGACAGTTCAAAGTTAGTGCATAAATTTGACATTTATTTGACAGATGGGTCGTAAATCAACTCGCTTGACCATACTCATCGTTGTACGAAAAAACAAGTTAAGTTTAAATGCGAGAAAAGTAATAAACTCACATTAATTGTCATTTTAAACAAACAATCAATGTTTTTTATATTAAAATATTGACCAACCACAAGACATATGACATTTTACAAGAGACGGAATTTGGTTTTTACACGTCACCGCTGAAATAATTTTGCATCAATTATAACTTTTCCATATGCATGAATGAGTCTTTTTTAAGAAAATGACCCGTAGTTAAAGCATCAGATGTTTTTCGAACATATTTACGATCTAAAATAAAGCGTCATTTAACTTTAATTTTTTTAACGAAAAAATAGATATTAGATTAAATACAAGCTAAGCAGACAAATGCTGTAAATAGGACTTCATGTGTTTTTTTTATTGATAGCCCAGCATATGACCACACTCCCCCTGATGTTAAGCTAGAGTGCAGTCCATGAGTGGAGACAACTGTTACCACAGACAGATAACTATGCCGGCTTGAGGAGACGAATGTGCTCTGTTCAAATTAACAGGGCACACTCCTCTCGTTATCCCGGCTACTTCCAAGCTGATCCCGAAACGCGACTAGGTCACTTCACGGGTGTTCCGCTTGAAAGTGGTGGTACTTCCCCAGGACGGCATATTGGGCTAAAGCCATCATTAGTCTGCCTGCCACAAAAATAAATACTCGATTAATAACTATCATCGATTTACTTACCAGGTCTATAAAATTGTACTCAAGTATATTTTTGTAATAACTTGATATCAAATATGCATAAACTTGAGAGCGGTTTATAAATACGGTTCCTGTATACGAATTTATAACCGAAGACACAACGAAAGTTATTTTTGAACGCAATACCTATGGTGTAAATTGAAATATCTTGCAAGTTTTACATTTCGAAGTTCTTAATTAAATATTTCGTTAATTGCATTGTTAATCTTTAATATGACACTTTCGAAAAATAATGAATTATATATTAGTATGTATTTTAAAATAATTTGTAATTTAATTGGTTGTTTCAGGCGTTACTTTGCAGAAATCCATATTAAAGGAAATTATTTAAAATTATTTTGCTTATAATTCCCGCTACATTAGGTCGATGAAGGAAAATAACCTCCACCAACATTCAATAACCTTGTCTCGACTCCTGCCACTTCACGTGGCATCATCAGGATACGTGTGGTCGCTTCGGCTTGTTGGTGGAGATTATTTTCCTTCATCAACCTAATGTAGCGGGAATTATAAGCAAAATAATTTTAAATAATTTGTTTAAATTTGTAATTATTAAGTCAACCCTAAAAAATCAATCGAATCAATTTATTATTTGACCAATCTCAGCCATCTGACGTTAAGCTCACGTCAATAAACAGACGTCGAAATCTTAATATTAACTTACGAATTAATTTATGAACTTGCACGATAATAAATAGGTATATGACAGCCATTGTGTGTTTATTAATACAATTATTTATATGAATCGACAACAACGCAGCCGAAATGAAACGACTGCATCGGTTAATCGAATACACGATTGACTACAAAAGACATATTATTATATGTGATTTATTTTATGTGTTTTACGAATTGATTCTGTAATCTTCGCATTTTAAGATGTTTGTCTCATCTGGTTTACCTAATAGCAAATAGACAGACCAGCCAGTTTCAATAAAATATTTTTGCACGCGCTTAGCAATGTTAAAGCCCCGACTAAATCATCTGGTTTATTTTATTTTATATTCTTTAATATATAAAAATTTCATATTGTCTCAAACACATTTATTGAAAAAAAAATTTTTTTTTAATTCAGGGATTGATTTAGCCAGGTTTGCAGTTCCGTGTTGGGGTTATATATAATAGGAGAGTTATGGGACAAGTTTTTAGCTTGCCTCAAATACCTACCCAAAAATTCGACTATAATAGTTATGTTCAACATATATCTGAAGAAAAGTTATACATTAAAACGAATACTATTTAGTAACTGTAATATGGATGCTAGTCAGTTGATTACAAATTTCGAACACTACGAAAAAGCCAAGTGCAAAATAGACTTGAGCGCCTTAGGCTTCAAGTAGAATAAATCAATATCAGTGACATTTTCATGTAGATAGGTAGTATATATATTAAATTTACCTTTTCTTTACAATACTTATTAACATAGCTACAGCTATTAAAAAAAAATTAAGCCACGAAAATATTGTAATTAACGTATTAATTATGTAATTTAGCAAGTTTCTGCCAATAAATGTAGCCAATTTAAAAATAATGGTTTTTTTTTCGTCACGAAGGCCGAGATATTGTAGTCGATGAATAATGTTGTATTGTATAATGACGGGCTTAATTGTGAATATTAAGACATTAATAAAATTATGTACAGTCAGCATAAAAAATAATTTACTATAATATGTTTATATTAACTGTACTTGCAGTAAAAAGTAATATTCTTTAAAATTAGGTATATAATATAAAACAATACAATATTATCGATACATAACCGATATTGATTAGAAGGAGTCTCTGCTTTATCAACTTGTCTTGTCTTATCGTAATACAGGGTGGGGCACGGGAACCTCCCACATTCAAAACATCACTAGTGTTCTCGACTGGAAAACAATTTTGTATTGTGTGTGCAAATTTAAGCAGATCTACACCAGCGGTTCTCAAACTTTTTTGGCAAAGGAAAAAGCCTTAATATAATTATAAAAAACTGATTTATATATATTTATGAATATGAATAATCATATTGCAATGTAATGTTACGTAATATTTAGTTGGAATATTTAGATGTAACCTTATAATCTCCCTTTGGTAGGTATTTTTTGCAGTATTTTAGCCCTAGGCTTCCGCGGAACGCAACTTTGAGAATGGCTGATCCACACTATATGTACATGTAGATAATCTATTTGGCAAATCAAACTTTTTATTCATATCTCATATTGTATTTTGAAATGTGGGAGGTTTCCGTGCCCCACCCTCTATTAGACGGAGTACTACAAAAATATGGATAGGACCGTCGGATTTTCCAATGACTCACGACAAAGGCACAGTGACATGTAAAACTGTGGAAGTCACGAGCAAAGAGATGTAAAACACAAAACCGTGAGTTGTTTTTAAATCTTACAAACACACCTTGGCTATATTAGGCAGTCACATGATTCACGGTGACAAGCACAGGCTACAAGATTTGAAATATCAATTACTTTAACAGTTTAATCATAAGTATTTCAATGTAATTCTATTAGTGTTAAACATGTGTTTTTCTTTTTCTCTTCAGCATTATATTGTATCTTTATATCAAGATATATTGTAAAGTTATAATTAAGTTGTTATATCCATACTAATATAATAAAAAATAAAGAGAAACCATTTGATTGTTTGTATGTATTGAATAGGCTCCGAAATTACTGGACCGATTTGAAAAATTCTTTTACCAGTAGAATCCTACATTATCCCTGATGAATATAGGCTAGAGAAATCCGTATGAAAACTTCAATAATGTAACCCAAAGTGTGAAAAAAATTCATTATATTGCGTACGCTGCGGAAATTATTGACAATAGAGCAAAGTGATGTACTACAGTTTTTTAGAGGACATCAATATCTACAAAAAAGTCAGCGACACCATATGTCTAACTATTACAGTTATGTCTCAATAACTGCTTTTTCATGTTAAAATTCATAGTACTTTATATCTTCATTATTACGCGAACGAAGTCACTGGCAACAGCTAGTTCATTATAATAAAACATTTGAAATCATTTATCAATTAGAATTTTAGTATAGAATCACTGAACTAACACTTTAAGGTTAAAAAAAATATATATTAGAACGCATCAATGCGAACCTATTGGTGAAAAGCAGAACCAAAGACGTCCCATACGTGATATTTGCTTTTTCTATGTAAAAATCTACATTCATCAGCTAAGACCCAGATGTTTACTAATACTAATTGAAGTCTCCTTAACATCGAAAGGAAGTGTCAGAATTATTGTACGAATGCGTCGCCACACACATTAAAAAATAAATAATTCATATTCAAATTATTAACTTAAAAAACCTGAATGGCATGACTTCCATCGGCTTTTGTCAAAAAGGTAAAAGATAATTTAAATTTTATGCAAATACGCTTAAAAGTTCGACCGGCGCGCGGAGGTGTCCGAATTATTTTGGAACAAAAACGAGATGCGCGACCACCTATCCAAATAAAATAAACACGCTCATATTTTATTCATTATTTGTAAAAGTACAATTTTAATCCATTACAATACAATAACTTTATTTATTTATTTATTATACAGCCCAAAAAAAAGGAGGGAAAAACAAATAAAACCTCTAACCATGATGAATAAAAAATAATAATAACGAAGAAGTATGATAAAAACGAAAATTGCCAAAATATTGGACTCGGCGACATATTTCTTTTGTTTTTTCAGTTAACAATTGAACGCGAAACCGGTATTTCGACAATCCCGTATTGAACTTAACTGACTTAATAAATGAAGATCACATGCGAGTTCACTTCCTCTTGTTAATTGTAAAAATGAAAAATGTGAAACCTTATTTGTAATGGAAGAGACATTTGTAAATATATATTTTTTATATAAGTCAATAAATTATTATTGCTACTACATGTAGGTATATACATTATGCTATTAATTAAACGATTAATTATAATATATATTTAATCGTAATAATAATAATAAATCCTTTATTGCTTTAAGAGTAGGTTTAGTACACACAAAACACTTAGAACAACTGGCGATCTTATCACTAAAAGTAATTTGTTCCGTACAACTAATTGTTATAGGACAAAAACTAAGTATTTTGTGTCTGAGTGTTCTGACATTATTTTATGTTCTGAGTTAGAGCAGTAATGTATATATACATATTTCTTCATATCTGCAAAACATTGGCAGACTTTTGTTTTTACGAGAACAAATAGTATTGTCATTTGCAATTATATAACGAGGTGTTGTAACGAACTCATTGTTAAACAAAAGGCGATCGATCGAGAATGCGTGCGCGCCGAATACATTCGCAATTACAGATCGAAGTAGCCAAATGATTTTGACTTGTAATGAACGGGGTTACTCTTTTTAATAATATGTCGATAACAGGTTGATTTATGACATTATTAAACTTTTTGGTATTACAATATAAGTTTTTAATTTCTGCACTAGCTTCGGTGTGTCAGTGGGGTTTGACATTTGCGATTTGACAACACGAATTTAGTGCAGAAATATTCATTATAAAGAAATAATGCTTTTGTGAAATAATCAACAATTAAAAACGATCTATATTTTTAATTTTAAGTTTAACAGAATTAGAAAACAACACATAAAATGTGAATTTGTTTCCAAAATATAACATTTTATATGTATTAATGTAATTGATTCGATTAATAACGAAAACAAAAGAGTGCTATTGAATAAAATTGTTTTAAAATCTTATCGTAAACGAATTTCACACGGGTAGTCACGCACACTCGTTCAATTATAGAGAAATATATTGGCGATATTGCGAGTATTAATTTTTTTATATATATAGCCATTATTTTGAATTTATTGCTTTTTAAGGCGCTGCAATTATTTTAATAATAAATATAACGAGAATCGAACTGTCATAATTTTTTTTCCATCACATACAAACATTCATACGAAAGTTGACATCAATATTTCGGTAGCAAAGAATATTTTTAACTTTTTTTCAAAATTAACTGTAAAATAATAATTAAAGTAATTTAAAAAACGTTAAATTACTGTTAAATGCTTAATTAAATTGTTATTTAATTAAAAAACTAAAACAAAGAAAATTAACAAAATTCTTTGTCGTCGTGACATTATTAGTGGAATTTGGCATTTCATAATAATTGCCTTGATACAGTTTCAATTATAAAGAAAATTTTAACATTTGTGCAAATTTACGACATTTCCTGCTCTCGCAAAAACGTAAAGATGTTTTAAAATAATTATAAAATAAACTATTTTTTCATAACTTTTAACTAAACATTCTAATTTTTTTAGTTTCAACAAAAATATAGTATAGAAAGAAACATTACTTTGTTTTCATTAGAATGTTTTGAAACAAAAAAAAAAACAAAATAACATTTTGTCTTTTAATTGTTTAAAACTGTAATATTATATTTTATTCGATATGACATGCAAAATTGCGCTTGCAGGTTCGTTTTTTGTAGATATTTATCTTCGAGCAACCATTGTCCGTTTTGGGTGCATTATTATTTTTAAAATTATTTGTTAAGTGTCAAAGTGTAAGAATAAATAAATATGAACACATAAAATGACTCTATTATATTATTAAAATAAATAATGTGAAAACTCTATATAGCGACACTACGCATTTATCGGCGTTATTGAGAGCTGTCATTAAATGGAAAGAAGGACTGCAATGCAACTTACAAAGTACTGTTTATTGCTCAATAATGACGTATTGTTATCGATATTTGTATTATATGAATCGTTACATCGAGTGACGTTAAATGGAATTGATATTGTATATTTCAACTACATTTCAAATGTTATTTTTTCTATTTCTATTTTCTAACATCATCAGTAGGTTCTTATTGTAACACTTGGACTTGTCAAAATATAACTGTATTTATCAATACAACAATACGCAGCAACGACGACGACGCCCTCTACTCACTTCAATAACAAATATTAACTATCAGATACAATCAGGTTTCACAGACTGTCATTTGTAGTTTCATTCATAGAATAAAATGCTTTGTTAATTAACGCTTGTTTTATATGTTTTATAAATTATAATTCAATTGTATCATATTTAAAAATTTTCAATCATCAATTCCCTGTTGATTTATTGTAAGAGTTCGAATCACACAAAGCGAATAACACGTTTCGCATTATGTTTTTAAAACCGCACATATGCCACCCGCTCGAATCCCCGTATTCATTGTCCAAATGACAGCAATCTACAAAGAGCACAGCCTACCGTTGTAAATCGTGACATGACATAAACGAGGCGATAACTGCACACCCGAACCATTTATTATATCAGCCTTCTTAACTCCTCGACCATATTATTTATCTACACTTAAACTAAAATAAGATATTATCTTGTTTGTTCTTTTGTAAGTAATACTATATTTAACTACATATATCTATGCAGTCTTTCAATATTTTGATATAAAAAAAATCATATATTTTTTACTTTGTATTGTCATCACAGTTTAATTCAGTGTTTCCAACGTGGGGCCCGCGCCCCACAGTGGGGCAATTTGATTATTAAGGGGAACAATTCAAAAATGGACTCGACACGAGTTATTTAAATCGGGGTCTCAGGGTCATTTAAATGGAATGCTAGATTTCAATGCCAAATTTAACGAAAAAAGTAAATTCTTAAATAATTGCGGTAAATAATTGTTAGGTATAATTTTGCTTGACGAGACCAAAATTTCAACTGGGTGTTTGGTTACATAGGTCACAAAAAAGATTGGGAAACACTGCTTTAATTCCACTAAAGATAGTCCAAATTTAATTGATTTTAAAATCAAGTTGTATCTCCTAAAAACGATAAAATAATTTCACGAGATACACTTTTGATGGCAAAACATAGTGATATTAAAAATGAATTATTCAAACGTAATAACAATTAGCTGGTGTTCGAACTCGCCAAATTCCAAATTATATTTGATTTGTGAAGCCATAACGCGGTCAATGAACTTAAATTTGACATTTTTATTATCATGTAAGATTTTTATTCATCTTTAAGTAATAATTCTTCTATTTTATAGATTGATGAAAATATAAAAGTTTTTAGATATCGACCCAAATCCAAAATAAATATTGTCTCGGAAGAAATGATACATCCAAAACAATTTAGTTTCCATTATTATAAAGCTAACATTCTGGCATGCTCAATGACCACTAGCAGACGATGACACTGCGATTTTAAAAATGTGGGAAGTTCCTATGCCCCACCCTATACCATAGATCAGCGGTTCTCAAACTTTTTTGGCGAAGGAAAAAGCCTTAATATAATTGTAAAAAACTGATTTATATGTATTTATGAATAATCATATTGCAATGTAATATTACGTAATATTTAGTTGGAATATTTAGATGTAATCTTATAATCACCCTTTGGTAGGTATTTTTTGCAGTATTTTAGCCCTAGGGTTCCGCGGAACGCACTTTGAGAATGGCTGCCATAGATAGTAAAAAAAACATTTCGCAAACAAATAGCTTTCACAGTGAAGAAGTTTGAATTACTTCATTGTTTAATGTGTTTTTGATACAATTGTGAATACAGTGTAAACTCTATATAACAACACTGAAGGGACTGAGCATTTTATGGCGTTATAGAGAGTTGTCGTTAAATGGAGAGAAGAAAAATCTGAATAAGAAAAGGAACAAGTTTATTTCAGACAAGCGATTTCGACGCTTTAGAGAGTTTGTCGTTAAATCGAATGACGTTACATGGAGTTTATACTCTATATAAATATATTATGGAAGCTATTCATTAAAAATAAGGAAATTAGGCTCAGTTTGAAGCACATTTCAAACTTAACTTCTTTGTTTTATTTATACAGCATTTGTTTCCGAATTATTTATAAAATACCGTTTTTAATTCAAAATTTCGTATCTTTGTGTAACATAACCCGAGAGGATAAAATAAAAACGTCGTGAAGGAGAATAAATTACTTCTTCTTATCGGATAGCTGTCTTATATAGTTTGGGATAATCAGAAATATTTAAACATTTATAATAATATATTTGTGTATTATCTTCTAAATGCTTTAAAGGTCACTAATAAATAAATATAAATACATATTTTAAGTTTAAAAAACTAAATACATAATAACTTTAATGTAACGACCCTCAATATAATAATTTCCTCGATATAACGAATTTTTCGAAATCCCCTAGAACTGCCCGTAAGAGCTAATGCAAAATATACCTTTACATTACGAATACATTTGTTAAAAACTTTTTTGTAACGAACTTTCAATCTTTACCTCTATTTAACGAAATCGTTCGCTATAACAGGGAAAGCAAATTAGTACCTACGTAAAGCTGAGATTAATATTTTTTTAAACCTTGTTAAAACGAATCGTAGACCAACCTAACCTTTGTATAACGAACCTCATTGTAACAAATTACTTGATATAACGAATTATAAATATAAAGTTATAACAAGGTTGCACTGTATAATGGGGTTAGGTTAAAACGGAACGTAAGTATGTGAAAGAGACGAAACACGAAAAAGAGAGAGAAAGGGGAATCGAATGGAAGATACAGGAGTTGTTAGATGAGTGAAAGAAAAAAAAAGAAGTGAGTTGCGAAGTGAAGTGTACTAAAGATTAAAAGTCAACATTAAACTTGCATCCTTGATTAATTTGGATCCCATATAATAATAATAAATACTTAATTTATTAAAAAATTAATAATAATGCTGACACAAATTAACTCATAGAAACAAATTTGGAGCAATTGGCGATCTTATCACTAAAAGTAATTTCTTCCAGATGACCAATCTATCTATATATATATAACTCAAAGGTGACTGACTGACATAGTGATCTATCAACGCACAGCCCAAACCACTGGACGGATCGGGCTGAAATTTGGCATGCAGGTAGATGTTATGACGTAGGCATCCGCTAAGAAAGGATTTTGATCAATTCTGTCCCCAAGGGGATAAAATAGGGGATGAAAGTATGTGTAAATCTTCTTAGATTTTCGACTGATTGAACTGAAATTAAAGATTGGACTTACTATGATGAAGACGTCCGCTTAAATAGGACATCTTCATTATTACGCAGACGTAGTTGCGGGCAACAGCTAGTTGTCATATATACCTATATGAAATGAAATGAAAATAGTTTATTAGCATAGGCACTAAAGGCGTGCACTTGTTCATCGTCAGATTCTACTGTGACTTCGGAAAGACGTATGACGAGAAGAATACCACAAGAAACTATATACATACACTAACTAAAATAATTTTAAATAATACGCAACATATTGTAGTATGCGTTTTTACTTGTGGCGTTCTTTTAATAAATAAATAGATCTATATTCTTTTTTAAATAATAATCACGTGTCACGTGTTTAAAAATGCAAATTTATAATTAGCCTAAAGGATTGTCGATTGTTTCAATCACCTATATAATTACTTACAATATACCATATAAGGAAGAGATTACGCGTGAAGTAAGTAACTCGAGCATGAAAAACAAGTTCTCACATCACTGCAACATTTGCTCCAGTTTACAATATGCTTATGAAAACACTAGACTCGGCATTTACAGCGCAACTTTGATACAACGATACTGAAGGGAATCAGAAAATAATTCGTTATATCAAGTAATTTGTTACAATGAGGTTCGTTATACAGAGGTTAGTAGGTTGGTCTACGATTCGTTTTAACAAGCTTAAAAAAGCTTTACGTAGCTTTCCCTGTTAAATAATACTTTCTTTTTATATTTTACAAAGATTGAAAGTTCGTTACAAAGAAATTTTTAACAAATGTATTCGTAATGTACCTAAATGTATATTTAGCATTAGCTCTTACGGGCAGTTCTAGGGGATTTCGAAAAATTCGTTAAATCGAGGAAGTCGTTATATTGAGGGTCGTTGCCAGCTTGAGTAGGCACAGTGATGTAATCAAGATCATTATCCAATCAACATATCGATTTTTACTTGAACCTTCATGACAAATAGAACTGTTGCACTGTCTAAATATTATTAAGTCTGCAGTCACGACGAGCCCCCGACTTGTCCAGCCCCCCGACTGAATGTCACGGCCGTGTCCGGTTCTTTACCCTTATTATTGTCATTACTAATGTAAATTTATTTATTGGTGTGCAATAAGATCACAGCTGTTAAAGGAATGGAGAAAATACGTGGACTAAACTAAAAACTATGAATTGACTCCGTCACTTTTTACATGATTTAAAACAATTATATTATTATATCAGATGTCTAATGAAGACAATTCTGCCAATGTCGAGTATTCGGGCAAAAAGCCAATAAGAGATTATAAAATTTTAATTCACACGTAAACCCTCATGTCAAAAAAAAACCCTCTTTATCAAAATACAAATATTTATATTTACGCCAAAAAGTAAGTTAGAAGCATTATTAGTATTATATTTTTTAAAACAAACGAATCTTTTCAATTGTTTTTTTTTTAATCTTTATTGTAACGTCTCCGCACACGTCAGACGAACGAAAAAGTTTAAACCGTTTTTAAGAATACAATTTACATTTAGATTGCTTGTATTGTTGTAATATTTTTTAAGTTTACTTTTGCACATTTTTTAAAGGAAATTTATTGGTTTTGGACAATTTTTCTCGCCGCGTGAGTTATTTATTAAGGTCGTTCGAGACTTCGAATAATTTTATTACTTCACTGATCTTGACTTTGATCTGAAATTATACTTTATGAATATTAATTACGTACTATTACTATCATAAAATGACCTATATTATAGAAGACATTAGGAACAATAGTGTTACTTCCATTTATATTTTTTATTTGGTCAGTTGCTAGCGCTCGTCGTTATGCTACATTTAGGTACTAATTGATTTTGTTCGTTTTGATTTATGGGTAAATTTTTAGTAGAAGCCTGGCACTTGACCACTCCGCCTGATGCAGTCATTGTTTGAGGAGACGATCAATTCTCTTGTTATCTATACTAATATTATAAAGAGGAAAGATTTGTATTTATTAATGTTTGTAACGAATTAACTCAAAAACTACTGGACCGATTTCAAAAATTCTTTCACCATTTGAATGCTACATTAATATAGGCTATATAAATTACAGGAAAAAATAAGGATACTTACTAAAACTCCAATAATGTAAATAGCCATAAAATGTCTTTCATCGCTTTTTCTAAAATTCTAAATGTTTAAAAAATAAATATCCATCCGTGCGAAGCTGGGATGGGCCGCTAGTTAATTATATAATTTATATAGTCATAGGAAATAACCCCGCCCACATGAAGTCGACTTAATACAATACATACTATATATATGAAGATTTCCAAATACATATAAAGTTTTTTCACTCCCCTGTAAAATGAATCAAATTAACGCGACTTAATTTAATCAGAAATATTAAATACTATTAGTTTTTTGCAATTGTTATGTTTTTATAGATTAGATCAGAGGTTCCCAAAGTTTTTTTCCCTTGGGCCACTTTCAAAATTTTATTTGTTTCGGTGAACCCCCTGCTGCTATATTTCTAAAATATTCCCAAAATTCGTCGAAATGTGAGGATTAAATCCAACGATAGAAATTTCCTATTTAAATTACACTATTTCTTTTTCATTTCATCTACTTGAAATTCTTTTTAAAACCACCTGCACCACTTTGGGAATCACTGGATTAGATGAATGTTTCTTAGGCGTAGGTAATATTAAAAACAATTTATTACAAGTCAGAATGTGACTGACGATTGACGGAAAGGTTGAAGGTATCCGATAAAGAAATTTTTAACAAAAATTAATCACGAATCCATCATCATGTTGCCATATAAAGTTGAAATACAAAATTTCACACCTGCCTTATGTTTCATAATATATTTAATTCCGTTTTCACCCGGTATTGTTTCGCCCGTTTCTTTTCTTTACTTACTAAACAAGGAAATGGTTTTATATTTAAATAAATTAAATGCATTTTTTCAATTGTTTTAAAACTAAAAATGGAACAAAATGATAAAAATGAAATTTCCGAAAACTTCGAGGCGCAAAGGAACGTAAAACAAGCTTGATTTAAAAATATAAAGATAAGATCACCGGGAGAAAAAAAACTTTCGCTAAATGAAAACGCAAACATTGTATCACAGAACAAAATGTTATCATTTCATTAAATCACGTAAATGCCCGTGTAATATTCGCAGGTAATGTCGTAAATTTTTACGATTTTATCACTTGAATAAAATTGTTTAAAAATATTGCTATTAATTACTATACAGAGATGGAAAGATTATACGCATTTTATGGTTGATTTTTGGCGCGAAAAGAGTTGTTCCTTAGTAATCGCATTCTGGAACTGTTTGCTAGTTTCTGAAATGGGGAACAAGACAGGCACATAATCGGGGTTACTTACCCTTTCTCACTAATTACTTGTGAATTTATTCTTAAAATTAGGAAGTTTTAAAACTGACATAACCATGTTTAATATTAAAGATATTTTAGTAGTTAATTAACCCTCCGTCGGGCGCGGCCGGTCTCACAGGCACAGCAATTATAGGTTGTATGAGCTCTTTTATGAAGTCCTTTGATTTTTAGTCTGATTTAAAGGGGAAAAAACTTTTTCTATAACTTTTGTGTAAAATTTATTTCTAAACATTACAATAAAAAAGACTGATTTTAATTTTCATCTTAGATTTAATTAGAAAAAATTTAATCATCAATTTTCTCAATGAGCCCGTCAAGCACACCGCGCTCGATCTAAGGAGTTTTTGATGGACGCCCGATGAAGGATTAAGCATTTTTAAAAATTTAATACACTTAATATAAATAAAGTTAGTACCTAAATATATAAGCACACCAACATACACACGATCATCTCAGTCACACTAGATATCTAGTCACAAGATAGTCATTTATTTTATAATAGTATCCATCGAGTTAAGTAGAATAAAAAAATTAAATATGTTTTTGTGTGATTGTTCTAAAACCGTATAATAGTGCCAACCCTAAAATTATGTACATATTTTAAACGTCAATCAACGTAAGTTATTCAGAAAGAGGAATAAATAAATAGTGAATGTTTTCGTTATCTTTAAGTCTAAAGTCGTAACTTTACAATTGCAACAATAAATTCAATATTCGCGACGCAAAATATCGCCGGCTGTAGTTGTAAGCTTAAACATGTCAATACTAACTTTAAACTAGGGTTGTCACTATATTTAAAACTTTATAAATTTTATAAAAGAACTAGCAGTTGCCCGAGACTACGTCTGCGTAATAATGAAGATATAAAGTACTATGAAGTTTAATGATGTTTCATATTTCAGTCAACAGAAAATGCCTATCACACATCTGTCGCAAAATCCGTTCTTAGCTATCTACTAACTATAAAACTACCTCTCTGCCAAATTTCATCTTTGTACGTCAAGCGGTTTTCGAAAATATTCTATAGCCTATGTTCATCAGGGATAATGTAGGATTCTAATGGTGAAGGAATTTTTCAAATCGGTCCAGTAGTTTCTGAGCCTATTCAATGCATACAAACAATCAAATGTTTCCTCTTTATTATATTAGTATAGATAAAAATAAATATAATAAAAATACATACAATTTTTTTTCCATAGTACCCGGGCATATGACCACACACTTTAAGCTAAAGTCTCCACTATGTCGGCTTGAATAGACGAAGGTGTTCTACCCAAAATGGCAGGACACATTCCTCTTGTTATCTGGTTATTAGATAAAGTGAAAACCTACTTGAATTAGAGCGAATAGAACTTGTACTCGCTGTACTCAAAATATTGGATGTGTGTTACATCTTAGACAGCGACATCTATGAGCGAGCAGCGGCGTTATTATTATTATACTTGTTTAGTGGCAACCCTAGTTATAAAAAGATCAACCTGTTACATATAAGCTATTCTTCCAGTAGCCACGCCTTCAGCAATAATTGAATTATAAACATAACGCTGGCTTTATAAGGCGTTAATCATAAATTACTGAACATTAGCAGCGATGGTACGAAAAGTTTATGTGGACTTTTTCATACGTTAACTATATCTAGTGAATGTCAAGGCATTTTCAGTATTTTTATTGTACACAGCGTGTTTAATTCTTTATTACAGAGATGGTATTTAAAATATTGCATTACACCTATAATGTAATTTGAGTCGTATATGTTTTCAAACTTAATGAACGTATTAATTATGTCAATTTTTTTAATTAATGGTCAATCCCATCCAAATATGTCTGACATTTAATATCAGGGGAAGGGTAGATACTATAAGTACATTCGTTTTGTAAATTAATAGTGTAGATAAACTGGATTAAAAAAATCCCCAAGCATGTAGTAGAGCAGCGGTTTTCAAACTTTTTTGGCGAAGGAAAAAGCCTTAATATAATTATAAAAAACTGATTTATATGTATTTATGAATAATCATATTGCAATGTAATATTACGTAATATTTAGATGTAACCTTATAATCTCCCTTTGGTAGGTATTTTTTGCAGTATTTTAGCCCTAGGGTACCGCGGAACACCACTTTCAGAATGGCTGTAGTAGAGGTATGACTTTTCCGATGTTATAATTGGGACTAAAGGTTTTTGTTGTAAAGTTTAACTGTTTAATTTAGAAATTTTAGAATTACTCTTGGTCAAATGACCGCACTCGTGTTTTAGTGTCAGTATATGTATCTATTTTGAATAGTAAGCACGTGACTAAATGTAAATATGTATATACCAGTACATGTTTTTTTAAAAATAAAATTATATTAAAAAAATATCCACGACGAGGTTCCTTTAAAAAAAAACTTTAAACTTAATAATAAAGAGGTCATATGCGCTCGTGATTTATTTTCCTTATAGCGTAATGCGTAAAATAAATGAATTCGAAAATTAATTAATGGAATTTAAATACGAATCACGTCGTACCACGAAGAACACCAGTGATAGACTAAATCGCATTCTGCTTCTTTTATTAATGGCCTCAGATGTTTAATGAAGACAGTTCTGCCAATGTCGAGTATTCGGGCAACAAGCCAATAATAAATTATAAAATTTCAATGCACACTTAAACTCTCATGTCAAAAAAGAGACCAACAAACTGCATTGGTCCGTTGCATTGGGTTAATAATATTTTTACGTTTTTAAGTATATTTACCTCAATGGTTGATCATTATAATTTTGATCGCAATTTCTTGACCTCCCAAGTAGCAAAAATTATCTTAAACTTTTTTGGAGGTAATACACAGAGGAAATTACAACTTCCCTGCTCTTTTAAAATAATTATTGTCGTAGTTTTTTTCTGTTTAAGTCTTAATTAATGTTATTAGCGAATTAAATTTCGTCTTTATTAAGTTAGCTGATGGATTTGTGAAGACTTGTTTCTTGTGGACATTTCAATAGACATTAATGAAGTAATTTGTTGAGATAAAAATATTTTTATATTATTGGGTCTTAGTTATCAGACATTTGAGCAATTAAAAATCTTATTGTTAATTTTAAGTTAAAATAAAATATTAACACGAAAATATTCGGCTTGTTACTTATTTAATGTGATTAAGCCTAAAAAAAACCTCGATAGTAATCGACAAATATGCAATCAAATAAATGTCGACCCAGAATCGAATTGAAAACGAAACTAAAAAGAAACATTACCTAATTAAAAAATATATAGCTATAGGATTTTAAGAAAGTAGCATTTAGCATTTTAAATTTATCAGCAGATCGAGTGGAGCGTGTTTTAAAGAGAATTAATCGTTATTCCCACAGATTCTTATGTAGAGCCCATATAACGGCGAAGGTTACGACCTGACCAATTTATAATACGGACTTGTAGGTGTTCCTTTAACAATCGTTTGTAATGTGCTCTTTACACCTGGTTCAGTGAATAATCAACAATTAATAACATTTATATATTTTTTAAATATAATTTTAGGTTATATAAATAAATTAAATCGACACGTATTTTAAGATAAGTTTTAAGTTTTTATACACAGTTTTTTTTTTAAATTACGTTAAATATTTGGTAATTAATTCAGCGTTAAATGTTAAAATGTATTTTGGTACATAATTTAAAACACTTTATGCGGCTTATCTTCAATATTTTTAATCTGACGAATGAATTACAACTGTCATAGTCGCGACGAATTGAAGACCGTATAAATGTGAGTTTATTCGTCAACTATGAAAAGCGCCATCTATATGTGGGTCTAAGAATCATTGTTCAGTAATAAACAGTATGCATAATTTTCTGCAGAGGTATAAAGACAATGGGTTTTCAAGTATAGCGCTTACGTAAGCAGAAACTTAAAATTATAATAATCGTTGCACATTAATCATGTCCCACCTCCCGGGTGACAGCTCCGCTTACCCGTACATTTAATATTTCCATAATTCTATATAATTTTGATATCACCGCGTAATATTATACCTTTCTTGTTGCAGTTTAATTCAAAAACAATATATCATTTTATTTATTTTTAGGAAGAAAAGCCATTTCCGTGCGTCCTTGTGTTTTGATAGCCCAATGGACACGCGTATATCACAACTCCGAACCGAAGATTGCATGTTTCAGATAGATATATAAAAAATATATGTTAATTTAAGTTCATTTTTGCATTAAATTCTTTTTAAGGCCTTACGGCGTTTAATTTTATTATTAACTAGCTTTTACCCGCGGCTTCGCTCGCATTTAAGTCATTAAATAAGTATCAGAGATCATTTCAATAGAAATGTATCAATATGATTCCAAACAGCTGAAACTATAGTCAATTGGAAACTATAGTAAAAAATAATATTTTTTTAAAATAAAAAGTATCCTATGTTACTTCTAGTACCTCCAAAAATATGTGTATAAAGTTTCATGATGATCGGTTAACTAGTTCTAATATTAGTAGGGATTTATGGTTTATTCTCGACCACGATGGCCATAAACTTGTGAAACGCCGGATTAAAACTATCTAAACGCGTAGTATGTTAAATTAATTACTTTTTTTAAAACCGTTATATTCATAACTGTGTTTAATATTGATAACTGATAATCACAAATATCTTTTTTTTTTGCATTTAATAGATAATAATTTTGGTTATAATAAGTATAAGTTGGTTGAGAAAATAAGTTTTAGGAAGAAAAAGGAGACCTACCTGCATAAACCGAAAATGCTTTCTTAGCAGGCTTGCCCGTCGTTTGATGTCGCTGGTTAAATTACACTTATCTCAACACATGCAAAGTTCTGTTCTGAGTTTTCTTCGATAGCACTATATTAGTCTTTTTATTTTAACTTTACTAACTAATAAATAACTTTAATTTTGCTTGCACACACACGCTCACTGACAGAGTGACAAAACACGAGAGAGTAACACACCGCGCGCATAATTATTAGCGAGTATTTTGGTAGGTTTTTGAGGGTAATAGAAGAAAAGGATTTATTTAAATAAATATGTTTGCGGGTAGTATAAAATGGGCGTCAACTGTCACTTCATTATGAATTGATTTAAATAGCTTTTGTTTTATGAACAAATGAATAGCGATTATCGTTTGTTAATTTTGAATTACTATATATAAAATGTAAGCATTTATTTCTGGTCTTATTGCTATTTATTTGTGTGGTCTTTGTCCTCCATAATACAGTTTTGGGATGAAGGCATATTTATTTAAAACCGACCGTTGTTAAATTACTAAATATATCGCACAACAATATAATTTACATAATTAAACAAAGCTATTATTAAAAATGCGTAATCTCGCGATTAATCAATTTGGTTGACATTTAGCATATCGTTTACAGATGTGTCTTGGACTCATCTCGTGTACTTTTACCGGCTTAATGTCAAGTTGTAAATTAATACAGTCGAACCGCTTTACCTTTCTAATAAAAATCTCAAATAAATTTCACTGCTTGCCGATTAGTGATGAATGAATAGAAAAATCGCAAACAGTCATTATTATAGTCACTACAGAATTAGATAAAGAAAAACTTAAGGGTGGTAGTCAAATTTGACTTATTGTAAAGAAATTAACAGTTAAAAGTTTATTTTTATATATAAAAAACACTAATTTAAAATGACAAATGACGATGTGTAAAAATTAATAATATCTAGTACTTAATATTATTATATCTATTGTTAAAGTGAATAAGGCGCTATTACAGTTGCAGTTGTATTAATTGTTTTGTTTTTGACGCTTAATGCTTATTGATCGATATTTGCGGGTTACGACCACGCGTGTCCAGGCCATTTTATTAAGTTTTATTGTATTGTTTTTATATTGTTGTTTTATTGTAAGTATTGAGTATTTTCGCAAGTGTTCCATTGAGAACCTACGAATGATGCAAGAAAATAAAGATATGAAATTGTATTTAAATTAAAAAGTTTTGCTGTATTTTTTTATATTGAAGAAACACGTTTATTTACAATATGAATGTAAATCTCTGTTGTATTAAAATGAACAGTTTATCGCGCACTCTATAATACAACGCACTGACGTGTTAAGCTTAATTATTTTTCGTGAACTTTGATTGATATTCTGTATTCATGGAAAAATTATACAATTTTAACGATATTTACACATTTAATTAAGTATTAACATACATGTTTAATTACAGCCGAACATGGATTAGTGGGAAAACTCTGTAAGCGAGTATAATGGTTAGGTTTCGTCACTTTTAAACCCAAATACCTCTATGAGTGGGAGTTAGAAACCTCCACCTCTATAATGAGAGTTTCTTACTATAGACTTCTGTAAACGAGAATATTTACAATGGTATATCAATGGAAACTCGCAAGTCGACTTAAGCGTCACATTCCCCGACTTTTATTTACCTCTATAAGTGAGAGTGACTACTCCCAAACCTTCATAAGTGAGAAACCTCTACGAGCGAGAATAATATTCGAGTCCCTTGAATTCTCTCATTCTCTCTTCTCTGCCTTGTAAGGTACCTAATCAAATCTAAAAAACTTAATTAACTGTTTTGTCTAATTCGAATTATACATACAAATACAGGGTGCTATAGGGTGTGGGTGTAACCTTTTTGTATGAAAAAATTAACCAGGGTAAGACCGCGGGTATTTGCTAGTTACATATTATTTTAGACTGCTGCCCCACCCTGAGCCCATGGCTGGCTACGCTCATGTACTTGCTGTTTATTTGTTAGTGAGAAAAAGTACTTTAAAAACACGCGTACAAATAACAAACGCGTGCATATGATTGTCAAGGCCGTTAGTTTTTTGACCTACACGCCTACGATGTGTCAACATCTAATCTATACATGGAGCTGACATTAAAATGAATTTGCGATTCTTGAAATTTGAATTTGTATCAACTGAGTTCCCGTGCTAAACATCTCATGGAAACAAAGTATTTTTAGTAGTTATTTAACGTTTAGGGTTTTTTAAATTCTGAATATGAATAAAATAAAATTTTAAATTTTAATTATAAATACTTTTAAGATATGTTTAAAATGTAATGCCATCTTGCTCATTGTAATGTTAGCGCATGCGCATGGGGTCTGCAATTAGATTATTATAATTCTTAGTGTGATATTAATTTCAAGTCTAGTTGTAGAGCTCTGTTTGTGGACGCAATGAATAAACAAATAAAAACATGAAACTTTTAATTGTAAAATTTTAATAAAATGCTAGAGTTTCTTGAAGACAAAGCGTATAATATTGTTCTACTAGTCAACTGGTTTAGAAAACTGATATTGTACGGTAAGAAATCAGAAAACAATTGCAATTCGGACCAATCAGATTTCGATTCTATTTCAAACTAAAATACAGGTTGTGCAACTTAATTCGACTATGAAATCTTAGTTAAACTGCGCCTTAGGTTGAAAGCAATAAAGCTGGTATTAATGTTACAATTGGTTATTATTAAGAGTCCTATTGAATGCAAATTAATGTCACCAAAGTTGTATCTAAATTGCCGCATAAATTATCAACAAAACATCTGTAATATAATTAAAATAAATGTTTTTCTGTTATAGTCACGCCTATCGTCTTCAAAATTAGAGGTAGGCAGTGAGTTTCAAGAGTTTTACAAAACTAATTACTATAATAAAATAATACACAAATAATTTCGGTTATTAATAAATTCTTACACTAATAAATAACATATAATAATATAAATAAGATATTGTTCAAAATATACTAAATAATTATGTTGTTAAAGGATCTTGTTCTTCTGTTTTTATAGGAAATGCTTGTGGAGATTGTTTTTAAAACTGTTTAGAGTAGATATTAAATTATAAATAAAATCAGCTTTTCTTCAGTACATTTTCCCTTTATTTTCCTCTGACATTTCATACGTCATCCCATTCCTCATTCAAACATACAATCTTATAGAAGTAGATTGCACTTCCAACAGTATAGACCTGTCTAATCACAAGAGATCTAATGTATAAAAATCACACGAATTTAAAGTGTGGTAGGCAGACTGATGACGGTTATTAACCCGGTATGTCGTCCCGGGATAGTTAGTACTACTTTTTTTATTAATATATTTACTTTTAGTAAATGGGCTCCAATAGCGCTTTTACTCGCCAATACAAATACAAATCCGATAGTTTATTATATGGCTTTATGCCAACCCCGAAGACGGAAATTAGGAGTGTGCAGGTTATTTGAGCTGCGAGTATTTCTAGCAGACATTTTTAAGGAAGTTGACTTTATTTTTGTGAACGTATATTAAGTTCTCATAGATGTATTGAGAGACTGTAGTCTGTATGTTTTATTGAGCAAATTTATCTCTCAGAGATGTACGTGACCTCAGTTTCTAAAATCGCTTTAATAAAGAGAAAATAATAAAAGAGAATAAAATGAGTAATTTATGACGAAATCAATATAGAATATTGTCTGTGTGTATTTTTATGGTAAAAATAGTTGTTCTATAAAATTTAATAATATAGATTTTCACTGTTATATTTCTATATAATAGCGTTATAGAGAATACTAAAAGTTAACATCTAGTAATAAAATTTGATTAATCTAAAAATCGATAATAAAATCGTCTACTATTCTATTTTTGTTCGACAATCATTTTTAAGACCTCAAATTAAGTATTTCTATTTATTTATTTAATTTACTAAACATCTATGGTGCTTTGAGCACGGGTTCGATTCTTATACGAATATTTATTCATAAATTATGAATTTAAAAAGAAGTAAGTTGTTTTTGGTCACCCAAAGAACAGTGTTTGTTAAAAATCAGGTCATTATATATAGTATATTTATTATTATTATTATTGCTTTCATTTTTGTTCAGCAGGGGCGGATCTACCTAATGGGTTTTTGGGCTTGAGGCCCAGGTCACCGTGGATACAAAAAGTCTCCAGCCCCCATTAAAACAAAAGACAAAATGACAATAATTAATAGGTAGTATTAGCCCAGGATCCTACAAATTCAAGATCCGCCTCTGTTGTTCAGAATAGTTCGTCGTTTTTCTCATATTAAACTAATTTTATATGCAAAAATATATTCACATAAATAAACTGTCTTGTTCCAGATGACGTTTTGGAGGATGAAGTCTGCAAGTTCCTTTTTACATTATTGGATATTTTTATTACAAGTAAGTTAAATATTACAGTTGCCAATAGGCAGTGGCGGCCTTAGGGGGTGGCGAACGGGGCAATCGCCCGGGGCCTCGCTCTTGCAGGGGCCTCGTTTTTAAAAGTTTCTTTTTTAAAACTGTCAATGTAAAATATTTTAAAACTCAAATTTTATTTATTTGTATAACTTTAGCACTTCTTGTCAAATATGACAAATACCTAAACCAAACAATCAGATTTACTTTCGCACACATACTTTTCACGGAAGACAAAGGGCCTCGCAATGGCTAAGGCCGCCACTGCCAATAGGTATTACAACCGTTGATAGTCTGTTACAATAAATATTGGTTTAACATTATTGAGAAAATTTTGTATTTATTTTGGGTTTGAGTGTATTAAATTCGTCTTATTATTCGTTCCAAAGGATATTCTGCTTTGGAGTCAGGGCATTGTATGTAAATCAGTGGCGAAGGGTGAAATTAGTCCGAAGTAATGCGAAAGTCTTAAAAAGAGCTTCTGTGTTTATATTTATTTATTTTCTTAGTTATTCCTAACAGCTTTATTATTTAAGTTGAATGACTTTTTTGTCCTCTTCTTAATTCTTCTAAGACAGTCAAGATGTGGCTCCCAAGATTGGGAATTTTTGTTAGATGAACCGGAGTTCAATGATCTTTAGGAATCACTGGTATAACATATATCTTGAAATATATGTCGTAATATAAATTGATAATTGATTTCGTAGGTATATATCAATTATTTATAATCGAAGTGGGTGCTGCCCTTGTCTCTTGTCTGTTAAATATCAGAACAATTGATCTTGATCCTGTTTAAATGGCATTTGGAATTAGTTTTTCATGAATTCTTGTTTGTGGCTGGTTTCTTATGTAACAGACAACTTGTATTGTAATATAGTACATTAAACGTCTATTCATTTTATACACTAAGCTAACATAATATGCGGTATACAAACAATTGAAGATCTCTCCAATTATAGTCTGATACTTCTATTCCAGCTGCTTCCACTTCTTAGATATTGTCGTCGACAGAAAAGAGGTTGCGGCGGTGAAGTTAATAGTATATATATTTTTATAAATAAATCTGTAAATTTGAATTTGGAATGAAACAAAAGAGGAACGCGAGGGACGTTCGAATGAGGACTTGGATGTTGGTTGCGAATGGGAACGGATGTATGTGCTTAGATTATAAGAGATTAAAGATATAGTGTAAATACAATTTTCAAAAGTTTTCATTATTACAGTCCACTTACTGTATTGGTTACAGATTTTTTTCATATTAACCTTTTGGTTTTAGATGTTAGAGAGTATAAGACATGGTGCCGAAGGTCATGGAAGATTGATGGATCCACCAGCGAGGAATTCGATGTGGCGTTTCGGGTTTCCTAATCCCGTAAATTACAATGATAATGAATTATTTTGTGGTGGATATGCCGGTTAGTAAACTAAATTATTTATATACGCTGTATAGAGCTTTTGACAAGCCTAAGGTCGACTCTCCACAAAAATATATACAAAGATAATTTAATGAATCTCGAGATGCCTTTGTGAAAAGCGGGTATTATTTATCATCATAAATATTTATAATTATGTGATGTTTAGTTCAGTGGGAGCAGAATGACGGTCGATGTGGTGTTTGCGGTGATGCTGATCATCTTAACGAACCACGTCCTCATGAAGCTGGTGGGATGTATGGGAAAGGAATTATTACCCGACATTACAGTGTTGGTCAGGTCAGTACGATTATTATGTTAATGAAACTTTACATTGAATTAGTTTATAATGTCGTTCTTAATTAAACCTCCTAACGTTCCTAAACAACAGTGGCGCCGTCTATCCGTGAAATACTGAACAATTGATTTTTTGAGGACCCTGGAAATCGATTATTTCTTATATCGTTTGACACTTATTAATATTAGGTTTGAAAATAAAATTAGTAGAGCAATTCCGTAGTATACCTACGTTTTTCTCTCAAAAGACTTTATAAAAAGTGATGTGTTAGCAATATATAGTCATAAACAGTCATCATCATCATCATCATCAAAGTTAATTTTCAGGAAATTGAAGTAGAAGTGGAACTGACAGCGAATCATTTGGGAACATTTGTGATGAAATTATGCCCCAATAATAATCCCCGTCAGGAAGCTAGCCAAGAATGTTTTGATAGGTAAGTCTTTTCATTACTATTACAATTAGAAGGATTATATATATACTAGAAGGATTTTTTACTGTATTTAATGTTGTTGTAATATAGGTAGCTATATATTTTTGACGTGACAACGTCTTATAATTCGATTGAGACGGCTGCACGCACGAAAAAACATGACTCATGCGGCGTTACCTCGCTCTGAGGCGTTCCATGTAAGGCTTGAAGTGATCTTGATCTTGATCAATTTCATTGTGATTTCCAATTACCTCCTTCTCTATATACATACAAATCTATTAAACAAATGAAATTAAAATTTTCTTTTGAAAAATGATACCATTCCATCAGTATTTTCTTAAGACGTTGTCACGTTCAACTATCGTCAGTAAACCGACTTTACAGACAACCGATTTTTTTTATTTTATTTTTTATATACATATTATTGGACATATACGTGTATATTATATACATATATGTTATTAATTTGATATTTATGAGTTAAAATTCAGTTTTTTTCAATTATTATTATTTTTTATGTACAGGCTATGATTGACGAGTTTCTTGTGGTATTCTTCTCGCCATACGCCTTTCCGAAGTCACGGTAGAGTCTAACGATGAGCAAGTGCACGCCTTTAGTGCCTATGCTAATAAACGATTTTCATTTCATTTCAGTTATTTAAAAAGCGCCTGAAAAAATGTATGCCTGATACAGGTTAACTAATTATCTAAATTTTTTATTTAATCAAAATTAGTAGGAGTTATTGAACTTAGCATAACCTTCAAATGGATACAGATTGGAGCTTGGATTGGAAGAAACAATCATTAGAAAGGGATAACTATATTCTTATCGTGTCGAAGTTGAGGCATGTGTGAAAGGGATGCAGATATCTCCTTTGCCGTTCACGACACCGCGATCGTTGCTCTTTCTATTGTTTATATACCTACAAAAACTGTATCCATTTGACCTAATTTAAAAGACTTCGTGTAAGATGAGTATAATCTTAATTTACTTTTAGAATGAAGAGAGAGTGTACTTATTTACAGGTTTCCGTTATTCATATCTGGTACACGTGAAGACAGATTCCTTATACCACTGGATACAGCGAAGAAAGACATCTTTAGATACAGAGTTCGTTTACCACCATACATCACTTGCACGCAGTGTGTATTACAATGGACTTATCATACTGGTGGGAATTCATATAATATCTCAATTTAATAACTTTATAACGTAGAAAACAAAACGGCCCTCAAGTTGTTTGAACTGTGATTACCGGATCATTGCTCGAGCCTAAAGTCACTACTTAAGGACGTCGCTCACGGGCATGGACAGGTTTTAGTTTCGGGGAGGGATTTGGGGGGGGGGGGGGGGGAATCCAAACTGTATTATTTTAGTGTAGTAATAGTAATTAATGAGTATGCCGCACGCCTATCTTTATTTTAATTTTATGAATTTTAATAAATATATAAACTATATAATAAACCCCCTAAGTCTTCCCCCCTCCCCCCTTGCCTACGCCCATGACGTCGTTTATTCCTAAAAATCATGATTATTGTTTTATACGAGCCTAAGTCACCTAAAATGTTCGTGCTTTTAGGTAACATGTGGGGTATATGTGCAAATGGCACAGAAGCTGTTGGCTGCGGTCGTTCTGAGACTTTCAGGAATTGTGCTGACGTCAGCATTATTACCAGTACCGGCGGTCTACCACCTGCCTTTGCTGGCGATTTGAGGAGAGATAACCCTTTCTTGTTATATTACAGCGACTTTTTCAGACCACAAGCTCTGTATCCTCTGGTTGTCAGGTAAGAAATGATATTTCAATATAAATAAATATTTAAGGACAATCAATTTTTTTACGAATAATTACTTATGTCAAAATATAGGTACTATTATTTATATTTTTAATTTTATTTTTTTACAAATAAAAGGAAATATATAAAATTACTACGCAAATATAATAGACAACTACCCTCTATTTTTCTGTTCAAGGTACAAACAAATGTTGCCAAGCTTAACATTTAAAATTGCCTTAAATTCACAACAATCTTTCTTGCTAATGTTTAAATATAGAATAGATTTTTTTCTAATTGCATTTTTAAGAAAAAATATTTTATTTAAGTTACATTTTCATAGAATTATTATTTACAGAGGACTTCAAAACCAACAACTAAAAGCAGGAATACATATTGATAGGTAACATAAATTACTAAAGGTTCAATTGTTTTTTGTTTTTCTTTAAAACTTCGATTATAATTTAACGTAATTTTTCAGCAATGTTTTATCGGAAACTGACGATAATGTTGCAGATGATAATGGTATAATGGTACCTTTAGTAATTAGGTAAAGTTTAAATAAAAAATTTAAAGGGATTTTTGGCTCCTTCGTGGTTGTATTGTACTATGTTTGTTTGTTTGTTTTCTTTATACATAGGCTTAATATATTCTTTGGTTAATTTAAATAAAAGTGGTCTTAAAATTCATACAGTCGAGCCTGGATAAGCGAGAACTGGATTAGTAAGAAAACTCTATAAACGAGAATAATTGTCAGGTCCCGTAATTTTTTACCCCAAATACCTCTATGATTGAGAGTTTCTTACTCTAGACCTCTGTAAGCGATAATATTTACAATAATACTTCAATACAAATCTCAAGCGTCATGTTCCTCGACGTTTATTAACCTCTATAAGTGAGAGTGACTACTTCCAAACCTTCGTAAGTGAGAAACTGTTTCAGTGAGAATAACATTCTGGTACCTTGAAGTCTAGCTTATCCAGGTTCGATTGTATATATATTTGTAACTTGACATATATGAGTAAACTCCGCCTGGTATTAGAGTGTAGTCCACAATTACTACACTCCTCTATGCCGGCTTGAGTAGACGAATGTATATTGCTCAATTTAACTTTTACGATATCCGGGTACTTTCAAGTTGATTAGGTTACTTCATAGGACGACAGGTTTACTATAGCTAATGCCCGCCGGTGCTATTTATAATGTAGTTAGTATAATGATGTCTGTTAGTCTAGATTTCTCTATGGTTTTTATATTTTCTATTGTACAGTGTCTAACATGTGTGACTAATTCAATTATAATCAAATGTGTAGTTATACGTGTTTTTGTTTAATTAACATTGTAAATAATTTATTTGTAAATAATGATGTGGTAATGCCATTGAATTTGATGTAACGGAGAAGCCGTGTCAAAGGAAAAAGTGTACGTCATAGAGTAATCTTAAAATAAATAAAACATTAATAAAATAATATTCCTGAATCCTGGCTTCTACATTATATTTTATTCAACTGGTAATTGGATTGTATAATCTATATAAATAGATAATATAATATTGTAATCTTTGCAGAGACCAAGTGTGTGTGCCATCACCTAGTTTCAGAAATCTACCAGGCATGTTTAGTTGGTGTCAAACGAACTGTCTGCGATATCCACCCAATTGCCCGCCAGCTCTGTGTTCTTGTCCGTAAGTTCTTTGATCCTATTAGAATATGATAACATTTTAATGAAAGATTTTATTAATGGCCTCAGATATATATTTTTTTCTTCCCTCTTCCTTACATCTATTTGGTTCTTGTTTGTATTTTATTAGAAGTGTAGTATCTATCCCTTTATCACCTTGAGCATGCCGTCCTATCCTATAATTAAAATTTCATTTAGTTTATATAATAGTAGTCCTTTTTATAATAAATATCATAATCTAATTTTGTTGGTAGTCTTTATAAATAAATAAATATCTATTAAAGACAATTCTGCCAATGTCGAGTATTCGGGCAGCAGCCCAATAAGAAATTATAAAAATTTAATTCACACGTAAAACCCTCATGTCCTAATGAAACATTTTTTAAGCGGATAAAATATCAATGTTACCATATGAAATAAATATATTTAATTAAATTGGCAAGCTTTTTTTATAATTGTATTTCTATGTTCCAGACAAACGTGCGAAGCCATTGGCGAATTGGAAGGTCGTGATGGTGCTGACGTATACTGCATGGATCAATGTATCGTATACCCACCAAAATGTCCACGAAATAGGTGCAGCTGTTATTAAATAAGTTTTCCACACTTGTGCAAATTCAGCGATAAAACTATTTTTCAAATGTGATAAATGTAACAGATTTAGTTTTTATATAATAAAATACTTACACAATTTTTAAAATCTCTAGATTTCATTTTTATTGAAAATTATATTTGTGAAATAAAGTAAACCCTATTAAACTATTGTTTTATTATTGCAATTTATTTATCCCAAAAAATCCAGTCACAAGGTTTGGTTTTGACCCTAATTCCATCTCTGTTTGAGAATTATTTAACTGTGATATTTTGTTTAGTCTGTGCCTCATGCCTAGAGATAATTAATAATTGACATCTGACATCGTTGACGTTTCTCAATATCGCTGCGTCGCTATCGGTTGCTCGTTATCAAATTATCGTGATTTACACATAAACACAGAGAAACTGCGTTATTTTCCAAACTATTCACTGTACAAGAATGGCTGATTTAGTCGACGAGGATTTAGAATTTCGGGGAGGAACGCTTCAGTTGTCTGCTGACAATGGTGTAGAGAATAATGAAAACAACAGAAATACTGCAATGGAAAACTCTCTTTTGACTCAGAACAACGCGCAAAACAATGTAAATCCTTCAGTACTTTCTGGTGCGAATTCCTTATCATCATCTTCTACATCTTTTGCAGGTAAATTAAGCGTTAAAAATACGAACATCGCTTAATTTAATTTTTAATTAGTCTGTATTGATTTATCGATTTTATAGTGATTATAAGATAGGTATTTTATAAAAATAACCATCAATTATAATGCTACTAATAATGTATGATAAACAAAGCAATAAAACATTAAACAAATAGACAATTATCCTGTATTGCATAGGTTTTTAAGTGTTATTGCGTTCTAGAACCGCGACCAGGGCCTGCAACCAATGTAGACCCATCTCAAACAGTATACCCCCGCTACGATATTCCGTTCAGCAAGGAAACTATCAAGGATTTCTTTACTTTTCGCAATGGAGTAGTTGAACATGCTATTCGGGAATGTATAACTGGTTTATTGTTTCCTGAAGATGGAGAATTTTTGGGATCCTGGCTGCTGACTGAGTGAGTTTATTTTAGAATGGGATAGATTTTTTTTAAAATTATTTTTAGCCTAGCATATGACCACACTCCGCCTGATGTTAAGCTAGAGTGCGGTCCATGAGTGGAAACAACTGTTACTACGGACCGATGTCCGCGTGCAACAGTCATATCCACTATGCCGGCTTGAAGAGACCAATGTTCTCTATCCAAATTGACGGGGCACACTTCTCTCGTTATCCCAGCTACTTCTAAGTTGTACCCGAAATGCGGCTAGGCCACTTCACGGGTGTTTCACTTGAAAGTGGTGGTACTTCCCTGGGACGACATACTGGGCTAATGCCATCATCAGTCTGCCTACCATTCTATACATTACTCTTATGTTAGTTTATAGACTGTGTTTATTCATTTTTAAATAAGTAATTTTATTACACAAGTCCCTCAACCAAGTAATTTTAATTTCAGAATAACTCTATGGGACAACGAAAAGGAGAGAATAATACTTCTAACGTCTAAAGTGGTGTTGACAGTCAAATATGATTTTATAGCTCTGAAACAACTTGATTTCAAGAAGACATACCTTAGCGACTTGGATACCATTGTCATTGGGGAACTGGTCTATCCACCATCCTCTTTAGTACCGTAAGTATATATAGGTATAAATTAAAGAGTGGTTAGTGGATTGATAGTTAAGCATAACACATGTTAAGTGATTGATCATCAAACTTAAAGCTGGCATGAAGCTGCAAATAACAGTCTGTAAAAACAGATGATATCTAGTACTTAATATTATAATATCTATTGTTGAAGTGAAGACGCTATTACAGTTGCTGCGTATTGTATTATTAAGTATAATTGTATTTTGACAAGTCCAAGTGTTCCAGTAGGAACCTACAGATGTCGTGAGAGAATAGAGTAGAATATCTGCGTCCCTTTCACACATGCCTCAACTTCGACAAATGATCGCAGGCAACAGGACAAAAATATAGTTATCCCTTTCTCATGATAGTTAGTCCCAGTCCAAGGTCCAATTTGTATCCATTTAAAGATAGTTGTTTGTACAAACATGAGTTATTGCAGCAACCTTGGAACATACAAATTATAATTCTCTATAATTAATTAAACACTAAACAATTTAAATGCAATTAGATACAATTTTAGTTAAAAGTTTTGTTTGATTCATACCATTGAAATATATTTGATACTCCATACATTTCTTAAAACTTGTAGTTGGTAATATTAGAACAAAGTAGAAGCTGTGGTTCTCTATCTTTTTTGTTTATATGCAGTCGGTTGAACGGCCTAGCGACAGGAGTGACAACGGTCGTTAAGGACTGTGTCATAGATAGATTGCAGAAGCGTCCGTTGCGACGTGATGATGAGGAGTTCAAAATATTCGACCCTAAGTTCTTTGAGCCTAGGTAACAAACGCTACCATAATATCATGAATAGATTTTTTTTACTCTTATAGCACGTTTTAGTTTAAATAAAGTTAATGCTTGGTGTTTCATTTATGTAGTGTTTATTATTATTATTTTATATTAATTTGTTTTATTCTGTACTAAAAATTGCATGTGTATTACTTGCTTAGCTTAAGCTCTACAGAGACCATGGTACGGTAATGTAACCTACTCTCTTTCTACATACCATTTCCGCTTCCACCATTTCTATTATTCTTACCGTAGAAGTGTGTTGGGGGTGGGCAAATTAGATTTATTTCTTGTATCATACAGGGTGGGTGGTTAAAACCCTATTGCGGTATATTTTAGGGATGAAGAGAGGTTGCATTTAATAATAAAATATGCACACACACTGACATACATATTAATTAATTTAATATCATAATATTCTTTATTAAAGAATTCTTTAATTACATTATTATTATTGGTAATTAAACTAATAATTAATTTTGTATTATAAAAATAATCTTCCAATGTATGTTGGCTTTTTCGCTTGTTTCCCGCACATAGTAAAACCAGTATGCACAATTGTTAGATCTCATTTGCTATAATATTTCTTTAAATTATCTGTACTAAATTTAAACACTTGAGGCCTGTACAATCAAAGGCAGCTATATCAAAGTCTGTCAATTTTTCAGGAAGTGACAAAAACTGATATTATAACCTAACTCAACATAAGTTTTTGAATCGATTTTTTAAAGGATTTAGTTGCATTTGTTTGTAAGTTAAATATTCAATATCATGTCCCACTAATTGAACTAGATGACTGTGTGGTTAACACATTTTTCAACTATATGGCCTCAGTTCTTTGTGATTAATTATTTATATAGTTTTACTTTTTCATTGCAGAGACAGAAATTTAAGAGGCGTCAGATTAATGTGGAACAGAGGTCAGCCGCTGCCAATAAAAACGCAGTGGAATCCGTTCAGTGATAATGTACCATTCATTACCTTCGCTTCACATCCCATTTACTGGCATAAGGAAGCGGCCACCTTCGACGAGCGAGCCACATATGACATGGAGACCTTCGCCAATCAGCTCCAAAGGGCCATAGAATCGTTGCCCTTATCGCAATGTTGTATACATCGATCTCCAATAGTAATACAAAGTTACGTCGGTGTAGCTTCAATGGTCCATAATAAGGCTAGTATGGGTTTCTTTAAAGTACGCGGAAAGTTTAGCTTTTAACCATTCCTCTTTATGCTTATGTATAGTTATTTAAAAAGAGAGTTAAATAGCTCTAGATAGTGCTAGAATACTATTATATATTCCCGGGACATATATGTATGTTAACTCTGAATTGACATTTTGTTGAAATAGCTTCAAAATATAATTCTCTATTTCGTGGCTTCCGAGATACTCAATACAACAACGAAGAATCTACACAAACAAACTATACACAATAACGACTTTAACCCATTACTTCCCAAGCGTCGAAAACATTGGAATTTTTTGGTGAAATCTTTAAATTAAGTTTATAATACGTTAAGAAAAAATAATATGACAAAAAAAAAAAATTTAAAAAAATTCTTTAACGCTGAGTCAGCCTGTTCTATAAATATGACAATGGGGATATAAATTATATTTTGTTTTTATTTTTATATTATTTGGTAGAAGTCTAAGAATCAGTTTTATGTACTTTGAAGTTGGTTACTGTTTTCTTTTACGGTATATAAAATCGAAACATAATGCTTTTTTTGAGGCAACAAAAATGATCAATTTGAAAAAATTACATTAAAATTACCTACGTAAATATTAGACTCAGCGGAAAAAAAATATTTCATCAGAAATATAGTATAAAAATACGAATTTCATCAGAAACAATAAAAAATAAAACTCTTAAGAGGTTAAAAAAAAATTGAATATAGTGTCTTAAAAATAGGACAGTGGGAAGTAATGGGTTAAAAATTCTCTTATTGCTACTTAAAGTGTGATTTTAAGGATAGCTTGTAGCTACTCAATTTTTTTTAATAAGTGTGTTTGAACACAAAAATGACAATTAAATGTAATGCTTTAATCTTAATTAAAAATTGTTCTTTAATTGTGGTGTGTATTGTGGAATAAATGTGATGGCGAGTGGCTACAATTTTTAAATAATATTTTTTTAATTTAGATTGTTAAGGAATTTAATAATAAAACAAAGATGTGTTAGACAATGTTATATATTGTTTAGTCAAATGTTTATTTCTGTTAACTAATTTCTATGTATATATTTACATATTTAAATACAATTAAATCTGGCTGTGTAATAAGAAAAACCAAGTACTAAGGTTTATATTTTCAAATGGATACAGTTTTTGTTGGTATATAAGCGATAGAAAGAGATATATGCATCCCTTTCACACATGCCTCAACTTCGACACGCTAAGAATATAGTTATCCCTTTCTAATGACTGTTTCTACAAGTCCAAAGTCCAATCTGTATCCATTTGAAGATTGTATATAGCTAGTCATTTTAAATTTTTATTCGAAGATAGAAAGCAGTGTAAAATAACAAGTCATGTTAACAATGTCTTGTTTCTGTAAGTTTAAAATCAATAAAATTATTAATAATACTAAGAAAATGCTCATTTTTTAAATAGTTAAATTCACTGAACTATTTTTATCTATTCACGTTTCAGCTTATTTCTTTCTTTCTTAGATAGAATATGTACTTAATAATTACGATAGGCTTATGAAAATATTTGTAGCAGAATTTTGAAGGAATAAAATAATAATAATAAGAAATATTTTTATTAAAAGGGGGCCTGAAAACTGTTCCTTATGTTTATTGCTATATTATATAGCTATTTATTTATAATTAAATAATAAAAATTATTTCGTGTCTCATGTGAGGCCTAAATCGTTAGAACAATCAATATTTAACTTTCTAATTGTTATTTATTATTATTAAAAGTTTATTGCAATTATAGTGTTTTGTTTTATTAAATTTGCTCTTTCACTTTTAAAGATCAAACTTAGCCTTATGCTATCTATTTGACGGTAGATACTATACTCTTTTTGTCTTGTTTTCATATACAAAGTTGCATTTTCAGATTATCCACCAAAAAGTTTTGATCAGACTTGCGTAGTTAAATCTATGGCATATAAAAATCTTCGTCAGCTAAATCAGGAAATAGGCTATAGTCTCTCCAAAATGTTTCCGGTAATATCGTCTCAATATATTCATTGTCGCTTACTTCTCTAACATATTGGATATTTTTAAACCAAGAAAAAGTATTAACTTGTTTGGTTTTATTATTATTTTTTGGTTTATTAAAAGTATTTTGTTTTTCTTGAACTTTTGGCGGCGTTTCCGTATTTTTTGTTTCATTTAGATTACTTGAAATCTTTTCTTTTATATTTTTGTTTATGTTCACATTTGTTTTTCGAGTTTTTTTCTTAATAATTGGATAAAATATTTTGTTTTTATCAATTTTTATTACGGCTTTTGTTTTGTTATTTTTTTCTTTATCATCCTCTTTTTGTTGTGTAGTTTTTACTTGATTTACGGGATTATTGGTTGATACGTTTTCTTTGTCCGAAATGTTTGCTAATTTAACATCGACATTGATGATAGATGAATTATTATTAATCAAATTTATTGTGTTATTGTATATACGTGGTATTTGAGGCGTATTATTATGTAAATAATTATCTGCAGTTCGATTTACTACAGGAGCCTTAAGCATTTCTAAAACTTGTGAATCGCAATCTTTTAATAGACTCTGCGAACTTTGCGATTCTTGCGTTAAATCTATAATTTCCTCGACAATAACTTTTTCATTAGTTTCGTTAATAGTCATACTTTCTGATGGATTGTTTTCGTTTGCGTTAATTCTATTCGTAAATATAATTTCATTGGAATTAATGTTTAAATTGATTGGCGTGACCGTTTCTGTGTTACACTTTGACAGTGTTTGTGTTAACTCATCCCTGTCTTCAATTGTTTTATTGATTGATAGACTTTTAGCTAACGTCACTAATTCATCGTCAACTTCTTTTGTTTTATTTTCATTTATTATTCTTTTCATTTGGGTTATTATTTTATTTGCTACCTGTTGATTAATTAATTAATTTTTTGTTTAACACTCTTTGTAAAGTTGTAATCCCCCTATTAGATAGCAGACTGATATCGTATGACCCGGTATAACGTGTAATGTTCAAATTATAAACGAAACATATGCGTTATTAAAATCAAATTAAGTATATAAATATGACATGGGAGACCCTCGCGTTGCATGGGATAAAACACGTGTTATACCAGGGGAGAGATATCGCGTTATAGGGGGATTACTATATGTTATAACTGCTAATATTACTTTAAGGTATATTTGGACATAATTAGATTGTAAAGATTTGTTATATTGATAAAAAAAAAGTAAATAAGTATCTACCTGTAAAATTCGAGTGTCATTTGCGCACTTGGGGATGTATGCAAGAGTTTCGTCTAAGTATTGTTGCGCTTCAATTGTTTCAATTAAAGTGTTCTTGTAAACGTAATCTTCTATCTTCAAACTTAATTCCATCAGTCTTGCTGTTATCTTCTGTGCATAGAAAAAATGGTAATTATCAAAATATAAACTATATAGTGAAACTTAAGGTATTGCGCATTTTATGATGTTTTATCGAGTTTTCGTTAAATGGAGAGAAACAAAATCTATTTTATTTTACTATTATAATACATAATAAAGCATAAAGATGCAGTTTAGAAAGTACTTATTATTGCTTAATAATGACATAGTGTCGTTATTTAGAGTGGGTGTGATTAAACCATCGCGCGTCAAGCAATTTCGACGTTTTAGGTTGTTTGACGATAAATCCAGTGACGTTAAACAGAATTTACAACGTATTTTATAAGAGTATATTGTATTTTTAAAATAATTTTGTTTAAAAAATAAATATTTTACTTAATTGCTTTCAACTTCATATATAAATACAAAATCAAAAGTTTGACTATGAGAAGGAAAATTATAATAATACCTGTTTAAAAGTCTGTTTTGTTCTTCGTTTGTTTCTCGTTTTTATTGTTTTACGACGTGTTTTCATTTTAAATACAAAGTTATTGTTTACAAAATATTTCTTCTTCTTCTTTTATTAATGGCCTCAGATATCTATTAAAGACGATTCTGTCAATGTCGAGTATTCAATAAGAAATTATAAAATTTTAATTCACACGTAAATCCTCCCGCCAAAAAGAAAAACCGTTTATAAAATAATCATTAAGAAAACGAAATAAATTACTTATAATTTTTCGACTTTTTAGCTATTCACTATTTATAAAGTCAAGGGGTATAACCTATACATTCCATTAAATTAAAAAATAAGAAATTTTAAGTTGAACGCGCTTATCTACTTTCCCGCGTTTTTTGTTGTCAATGTTGTCAAAATTTAACTTATTATTGCGTTTATTTTGATCAAACTTTTCTAATGCTTTTTAGCTATTATCAATAAATGTCAGAATAAATAAAATAATAATAATAAAAAATTGTTTATTATAATTTGACAATATCCTAATAAGTATAGGCGCATTTTCTAAATATAAATGTACCAGATAAAGAGAGATAATTCCCACGCGTTAAAATGTTATCAAGGGATGTTCTACAGATTTTTTAAACGCTTTTCCGATTTAGTCTGTATTTATTTACACCGATAACACATTTTTGTACCTAATGTCTAGAATTCAGATTTAGTTTTAGTGCGTATTTTTTTTGTACTTAGTAGATCCAACGCTTTTGGTTATAAAGCACGCGTTGGGTAGACATTTTAAATACATATTTTATTTGACGATAAAATGGAATAGAATTAATTAAATATGTTGTTTTATTGTTATATTTTATTATTTCTTAGTTCCTTGTACATTATAGATGCAGGTTATGGAGTTGACAATGATGTTTCGTAAGTTTTTTTTTAATTTCCGTCAAAACAATGTAAATGTCAAAACGAAATAATTGTGTAATGTTTTCAGAGCCCCTGATATAGACGCACCAGCATACGTGCCTTCATATCTAAAATACCAAAACTCAAAATCTGGTTATGGAACTAAAATTGGTTACACGGGCACTAAGACGGGATACATGGGGACGAAAAATGGTTACACGGGGACGAAAACTGGTTACACCGGCACTAAAACTAGCTACACTTATGGAACTAAATCTGGTTATGGTAACAGTTACACTGGATCTAAGAGCTGGAGTTCTGGAAGTCACGAGTAAGTACCTTTACGAAAAATTAATTAATAGTTTTTACTCCGAAATCTGACTATTTAAATATGAATTAAAAAAACATATAATGGGGTTGAGTGCCTTGTGATGAAGTTGTCAATATTCTACGTACGTTATGTTTATTTATAATTATTTTTTATTTTTGTCTCAATTAAGTGAATTTCTGTAGTTCTTTTTGAGAAAATAAATGTCTTAAACCTTATATATATTTTTAAATCCTTATATTTTGTTTTCAGACCAAACTTTGAAATATTTAAAGAAAACGCAAACAGACCCTATAGCCGTAAGTTTTGCTACAATTTTAATAATAATTTTTATTTATTGTTATAACCTAACCAAATTACGATTAAGATTGTTTAAATATTTATTGTGATATTGTATACGTTAAGTTAAGATTCTCCTCGCGTTGCATGTTCTATCTAGTTTACACATTAAGGGGGTATTCTGGTCTAGAGGTCTAGGTTTTTAGGTAATTTTTGAAGTGACGTAAAAAAAAGAAAAAAAAATCGATTTTTTCAAATTTAACTGTATTTTTATATATGTGCTGTTTACGTATGCCTCAAACATACAGAGAAGAAGGAAAGAAGCTAAAAGTCGTATCATAGTCCAGGAAAGAGCCCAAAGAGCCATGATTAATTCAATTTTCTTCTCAAACTACTTACTATAAGACAAATATATATTTTTAAATTAATATATTAATAATTAATAAACATAGAAATGATATACAGTAATGCCCCGCTTTACGCGAATGATACGTTCCGGAAAAAACTGAAATTCCCGCGACTTTAGAGAAGTTGATGACTACATTATGTTTATACGCACTCTTTCGCGTAATGCGGGGCAATTGAGCGCGAAATTTGAATTTCGCTTTATAGTGAAACCGCGCATAACGGAGTCGCGTAAAGCGGGGTATTACTGTCGTTTATAATATAAGAAGATTTACTCATTTTGTACGAAAACATTCCATTTTGGAGTCCCATATGAATGCTATCCAGTACTTCATATTATAATATCTATTGTTGAAGTGAACAAGTCGCTATTACAGTCGATGCATATTATTAATTAACTGTATTTTGATAAGTCCAAGTTTTCCAATTGGAATCTACGGATGACGTAAGAGAATAAATAAAGAGATAAGAAACAAAACTTTATTTATTAGTAACTGTTAATTAATTGCTGAAATTTGTAAGTGGCCTCTCAACCCAATACAGTGGGCTTATCACGAATTTTAGTCTGGCTATCGAACCGAGTTCGCTTCAAGCGATTTGTATGGAAATTTGAGCAGCGCCACCGCGTGCGGATTTGGAACTACAATATTTTAGATATTTTTTTATTAATTTTCGAACGTCTCGATCTTTTGTTCATTTGATAGATTGCTGGTGCTCGTTAGTCGTTAGTAAAAATTCATGATCCCGATTGCTAACGGATCCGTTTTACTTGTGACAGCTCGATTCGAAAGCCAGACTAAATTCGTGATAAGCCCACAGGAGGCTTTTCTATTTTGTTTTTTTTTTTTAATTTACGTACACTTTATTAAAAAATAAGCGACTTTTATTTATTCGTTTATCTTTTTAAATGCCACAGTTTTAAATATATCTAAATTTAAATTATCTATTCCATGTGGGCCGCGTCAGATATGCAACGGATGTGTATGATCACAGGAAGGTGCTTTGTTATTATTTGTGAATAAATTACGACCTAAATTAATTATCTCAATGTCAATTGATAGTCTGTTGTTTTAATGTATTTATAGAAAATAGCTGTTGCCAGCGACTTCGTTCGCGTAATAATGAAGATGTAAAGTACTATGAATTTTAACATGAAGAAGTAGTTATTGAGACATAACTGTAATAGTTAAACATATGGTGTCGCTGACTTTTTTGTAGATATTGATGTCCTCTATAAAACTGTAGTACATCACTTTGCTCTATTGTCAATAATTTCCGCAGCTTACTCAATATAATGAGTTTTTTTCACACTTTGTGTTACACTATTGAAGATGTCATGCGGATTCCTAACGTTTTTGAAAATATTCTATAGCCTATGTTCATCAGGGATAATGTACGATTCTAGTGGTAAAAAAATTTTCAAATCGGTCCAGTAGTTTCGGAGCCTATGTAATACATACAAACAAGCAATCAAATGTTTCCTCTTTATTATATTAGTATAGTGTAGTTGTTACTTTCATGTGTTGGTTTGTTAACTGTTTGTGTCTAAATCAGCCATCTAAATATTCCAACTAAATATTACGTAATATTACATTGCAATATGATTATTCATAAATACATATAAATCAGTTTTTTAAAATTATATTAAGGCATTTCCTTCGCCAAAAAAGTTTGAGAACCGCTGGTCTAAATAAATAAATAAATTATAACCGTGTTCGTTCTCAAACGACTTTATTTTCCAATCTTCCTTAATATTAATTAAATTAGAATATTATATAATATAATAAATAATGCGTGTTGTTACAGCTGTTTGTGATCCAGAATGTAAAAACAATGGCATTTGTGTGAGTAGTGACACGTGCCAATGTCCGCCTAACTTCTATGGCCAGAGATGTCAATTTGAAAGGAAGCCTTGTCTTACGTTCCCACCTTTACCTATGAATTCTAAAAGGAAATGCTCTTCTGAGTGAGTTATCTGTGGGCTTATCACGAATTTCAGTCTGGCTTTCGAACCGAGTTCGCTTCAAGCGATTTGTATGGAAATTTTAGCAGCGCCACCGCGTGCGGATTTGGAACTACAATATTTTAGATACTTTTTGTTAATTTTCGAACGTCTCGATCTTTCGTTCATTTGATAGATTGCTGGTGCTCGTTAGTCGTTAGTAAAAATTCATGATCCCGATTGCTAACGGATCCGTTTTACTTGTGACAGCTCGATTCGAAAGCCAGACTAAATTCGTGATAAGCCCACTGATGTTTTATGCGACTTCAGCATTTTATAGCAGCCTAGCATATATATTACATACCACCATGTTAAGCGTGGATAATGTTACCACAGTGTCTGCGTACAATGTCATCTCCGCTATACCGGCCTAAGTTATTTTACAAGTCAATTATTTGTCAGTATTGTGTATAATTTTATCTACATATAGCATATTAACCCATTACTTCTCACTGTCCTATTTTTAAGACACTATATTCAATTTTTTTTTAACCTGTTTTAACAGAGTTTTATTTTTTATTGTTTTAGATGAAATTCGTAATTTTATACTATTTTTCTGATGAAATATTTTTTTTCCGCTGGGAAAAATCTTTACCTAATTTTAATGTAATTTCTTCAAATTGCTCATTTTTGTTGCCTTAAGAAAAGCATTATGTTCCGATTTTATATACCGTAAAAGAAAACAGTAACCAAATTCAAAGTACATAAAACTGATTCTTAGACTTCTAACAAATATATATAATATAAAAATAAAAACAAAATATAATTTATATCCCCATTGTCATATTTATAGAACAGGCTGACTCAGCGTTAAATAATTTTTTTTAAAATTTTTTGTCATATTTTTTTTTCTTAACGTATTATGAACTTAATTTAAAGATTTGATCAAAAAAATCCAATGTTTTCGACGTTTGGGAAGTAATGGGTTAATTCAATGGTAATTACAGAATTTGTACAATAACTTGTATGGAAGGTCACGAATTCGTCGATGGGTCGACAGTGGCTAACATGCGTTGTGTGGAAGGTCAATGGCAGCCTTCCAGAGCTGACTTCACTACAATACCTGATTGTAATCCCACGTGTAGTCCTCCGTGCGTTAATGGCGGCGCTTGCTTGTCGTTGAACACGTGTCAATGTCCACAGGATTATAGAGGACCTCAATGTCAATATGGTAAGGGAAATAAATCGTTATGTATAGATTTTGCAAGTAATAAATTAACGGATAATTGTTTCGGATGTCTTTGGTCTGATAGTATGGTCAAGTTGTTTATGTAATGTATTGTGTTCATTTAGTTATTTATTTATCTTCTTATCATTGCAACGTATATCACCGCTTACACGGACAAAGGTTCTTCTTTTTCTTCTTCTTCTTTTATTATTAATGCCTTCAGATATCTATTAAAGACAATCCTGCCAATGTCGTGTATTTAGGCAGCAGCCCAATAAGAAATTATAAAATTTTAATTCATACGTAAACCCTCATGTCAAAAAAACACCCTGACGAAGGATAGATAATGCCAACGGAACTAAGCTAGCTTGCGTACTTTATTGTGCGATAAAGATTTTTATTATTATTAAAAAATGAAGATATTACAATAAAATTAACTTTTCTTTGCAGCTTACCATTGCGTTTATTTCAGTTGCGAATGTTTCGAGACGCAGTATAAGTAGTATCTTTTTGCATGTTTAAATACCATATTATTTCAGCCGCAAGCGCATGCGACGTTCGTAAATTGGGATTCAACGGGGCCTACAACTGCTACGGCGATGGTGAAAAATTCTCTTGTAAATTATCATGCCCGAGTGGGTCAACGTACACTACCACACCAGCTAATGAGTACACATGTTTATATTCAACTGGGACATTTTTACCGCAGCCCATACCTATGTGTCAGTTTGGTAAGTACATGAGTGACCTAACTCCATTTATACTTAAATTGAGATATTTAAGGGTGACAGCTCACTAACTCTGAAAATTTATATGTCCAGAATTATTATATTTATTCTGAATATAAGTAACCTCAAATGCGTTATTTAACCTGTTAACCGGGGAATTAGCTATTGCTCAACTCGTTTCAGAATGGGGACTTTTTGTTCGCAGCGATAAGTAATATCACACTTCAAATAATAAAAGAATATCGTTTTTAACTAATGGTATTAATTTATTTTGATAAAATATTTTATATTTAAAATATATTACGTTCAATATATTACGATTAATTTCCATGACGAAAAATGTCGTCATGTCCATTGCAGTAGGATTTTATGTATGACGAAATATTTCGTCATATCCAGTTAACAGGTTAAGTAACTATGTTATCGTTAATGGGCTTAGGCGGCTTCTAAAATAAATGCCTCATATGTTACCTTTCTTTGCTAAACGACTTAGTTAAATCTGTGGCGGTCGATTCTACAAGCCGAAAATACTTATTTAAGAAGATTTGAGGTTTTGACGTTTAGTCTGTCAGTGTCATCTTTCGTGTTTCTTCTTGTCTTTTTATCGCCACAATGCATTGTGATAATTATATATTTTAATCAATTTTAATCTACTTTATTATTTCACATCAGTTTCTCTAAAAATCCTATTTTATTTTCTTCAATTTAAGACTACAATTAAAATTAGTTTTCGTCATTATTACAGAATCAAATAGATATGTAATTAAACCGAGCGGTCATCATATGGATTACAACACTAGTAAAGTAAGCATTGTTCTTTTATTTTTACATACCTACGTTACATATGTACAGTTTAATACAGTGTTTCTCAACCTTTTTTGTGGCATGCCCCTCCTTAGCCTTTTGTCAGATGCCTTTCCGAAATTATCGTAGATTCTGACTATACTCGAAAATTAAGCATTTTTCATTTGTTATGTAACTAACGGTGATTAGTATAACCAATTGAATCCAGCAACCGCTTGACAATGATTTCAATTGTTCAAAAATCATAATAACAAATGATTTTTATTATTGTAAATAATACAATACACCCAGTGTATGTATAAATTGGGACACCCAGTGTTGGGTATATATTTCCTCCATACGAGTACATTTTTAGACATACTACGAAACAAGCTATGAAAGCAGTCAAGGTAAACATAGAAGCGAATTGGGCTTCGGGAGCTACGGGCACGGGATTTACGGTCAAGAGTCACATGGCTACGGTCATGGATCACTTGACTACGGCCCTTCGTATGAACAAACACAGCAAGTGGTCATTGAGGATTTGACCCCTAAACAAGGGACCTGTTTCACATGGGGTAGTACGCATTACAAAACTTTTGATGGAAAGATTTACAGGTAAGTTTAAAATATTAATTTTATACGAACAATCTATTTTATTTTATTTTTTCAATTCAGTTTCCAATCTCCATGCCAACACGTACTAGTACGAGATCACAAGGATCATAAATTCACTGTAGCATTACGTCAAGGGGAGTGTAAGAGACGGTACTATTGTCCGAGTGAGATGACTATATTTTTGGAAGACAAAGAATATGTTCTTTTCGTTGGAGGTAAATAACTATTAACTACTAAATATTCCTTGTTTATCCTCAATACCCATAGGAAATTTTGCATGATTTCAGAGGAAGGCGGCGTGTCTTTTCGCAGCTCAAAGCGACTTCTTCCAATCCCAGCCACGTTGCCTGGCATTCGTGTATCTATGCCAAGAGACTTCGTGCTAATTACACTCGACACTTTAGGTGTTGATATTAAATGGGACACTAATGTAAGTTGTCTAATGTTAAGCTAGTTGTCTCCACTATGTAGGCTTTAGGAGACTCCAGATTACTGGACTATTGGCAGCAGCGGTTTTACTTATTGCGAGGTACCGGACGGCAGGTCTTTGCGAGGGCCTTTGTCCTTCGTGAAAAGTATGTGTACGAAAGTAGGTCTGGTCTGGTTTAGATATTTGTCATTTTTCAATTATGTTTTGAATGAATGAATTAGTTAACGAACTTTATTTTAATTTACCGCTATGTTATAACCTGAATAAATAATTAAGGATCAAAATAAAAAAAAATATATAGTTAAAAAAATCTATGTTTTTTAAGTTTGTTTGGGTTGTTGCAAAATAGAGGCCCCGGGCGATTGCCCTGTTCGCCACCACCTAAGGCCGCCACTGACTGTTGGTACACATGAGATGGAAACCCAACGTTTTTATTTACAGAACCTCGTAATAGTGGATGCCTCAATAGTGTTATGGAACAACACAGAAGGTTTATGTGGAAAACTCGATGGTGTCAGTGAGAATGACCTGATGACTAAAGATGGAAAGATGACAACGAACATGGCGTCTTTGGCTGCTTCGTGGCAACTTAATAAAATTGGTGGTATTGGCAATTGATTGATTGAATATCTTAAAATGGCGGGAATTTACCGGATTCAAATTTTTAAAATCTAGAATTTTATATTTCATTAACTTCACCGAATTCCCATAGATGGCGCTCTCTAAAATTTAACACACATCTAACTTGTACTTCGTTCTAATATACCTCCAATATGTTTTTCAGATTTATGCGATAGTAGCCCATCTGAATCCACAACCTGTTCAAGACAATCACCTCTTATTATTATGAAAGCGAACGAGTTCTGCGCTAAAATGTTTAGTAAAGAGAAATTCCGTAAATGTTCCAAGGTAATATAAATATATATATCTAGATGTTAAGCTGGTAGTCACTCCCACTATGCTGACTTAATACGACAAGTGCTTGCTATCTTGCTAGCTATGGTTACAATTGTCTTTGTTCATGGACCGCACTCTAGCTTAACATCTCGCGGAGTGTAGTCATATGCCAAACTACTATAAATGCTTTTTTTTAGATAATGGACGTGACTCTCTTATTGGAAGCTTGTCAATGGGATTTCTGCTCCTGCGTCGATAATCTAAGTGAGCAGTTTCTCTCCTTTTTTTTTTTTTTTTTTTTTTTTTTATTGATAGCCCAGCATATGACCACACTCCGCCTGATGTTAAGCTAGAGTGCGGTCCATGAGTGAAGTCGACTGTCCAAATTGACAGGGCACACTCCTCTCGTTATCCCGGCTACTTCCAAGCTGATCCCGAAACGCGACTAGGTCACTTCACGGGTGTTCCGCTTGAAAGTGGCGGTACTACCCCGGGACGACATACTGGGCTAATGCCATCATCAGTCTGCCTACCACTCTTTGTGTGCCTATATTTTTATACTATAGGCATTGAGCGACCAAAGTACATATAACAAAGTTACATTGGTACCGGCTTAATTTTTGAGAGATTCGAACACGGGGTCTCTCGACCGCGAGTCAGCACCCTCAACCACTAGGCCACGGCCGCCTATAGGTACTATTGACATTAATAATTCGTTTTTATATGAATGTTTACTCTATGTAGATCCCGAGGAATGCGCATGCAGTACTATCGCGGTGTTCGCCAAGGAATGCCTTAATCATGGCGTAGAAGAGATGCGGAAGTGGAGAGATCCAGACACATGTCGTAAGTTGTAGTAACTCTACACACAAGAGAAAGAAAGGGAGAATGAGATTGCATAGAACTTTACTTACATTAAACTTTAAAACTACCTTCAATACTGTCAATTAATAGAATCTCATAAAATTTCAAGTCTTAAACCAAAAATCTAATTACAGCAATGAAATGTCCCGAAGGAAAGATCTATAAAGCTTGTGGTCCTGAAACACAACCTAGTTGCCTGTCACCATTAGTGTCAGCTGCTATAGATAATATTACATGCGTCGAAGGCTGCTTTTGTCCTGAAGGACTTCTTCTGGAAGAGGGACGCTGTGTTCCCAAAGAACAATGTCCTTGTAGGTTGAGAGCTAAGAGCTTTCTACCAGGAGCTGTCGTACCTAAAGATTGTAATACTTGGTAAATATTCATCATTCATCTAATTGTTGCCATGTTTAAAGATTTATTATTTATTAGTTAATAATTATTACTGCATAAAATGGAATAAAATGCATTCAAGTAATGATCGGGTGATCAGATTAAATTTCTGAATACGTGCATAAGCTTGTGTAATGATCTATCATTGTACAAATTTTTAAACTAATTTAACAAACTTTGTAACTTACTATCCAGATTTATTTTAATAAAAAATCTTGTTAATATCGCAAATAATTTGTATACGAAATAGAAGGTGTAAAAGGACTTTTAAATAAAATTTAACATTCGTGTCTGTTCATCTTTTGTTTTTCTATTGAGCATAAAAATACAATTTCTTCGTAATAATAAATTTTAAACGCACACCCTGTATATGAGTTTTCTTCCAGTTGAAATGCATACTATGGCAAGCTTAGTTTAAATTAAAAATTGAAGCATTTATGTCGGGATAAAATTATATGTATTAACATATATTTCCAGTACATGTCAAAGTGGTGAATGGATTTGCACTAAAGTACCATGTGGGGCAAGATGTGGGGCTGTGGGAGACCCACATTATACCACTTTTGATGGACTAAGATATGACTTTATGGGACATTGCACTTACACGTTAATAGAAACCACTAATTTGACTATTGAAGTCGAAAATGTTGCTTGCAATGGCGCAATTAGCGAGGTATATATACTAAAAATAAACTACAGCGAAAATGTAAAACTACGAACCTATCGGTGAGGAGCTGAACTAAAAACACTCTAGGCTTAATTCATTATCATCTCTGTGTTTTATTTAAAAACTTTTTACAATGTAATATCATATACTAACTACTGCATTGTAAATGACTTTAGTAATTAGGAAATTTTATTAAATAGGCAATGAATTTGTCACCACAATCAAGTGCAGGGAAGCCGTCTTGCACAAAGGCCGCAACAATCAAATATGGTGGAGCTAATATCAATCTGAAACAAGGCGGTTTTATTATTGTTAATGGGAAAGAAGTTCCTAAATTGCCCGCACATGTTGGGGAAATTTTGATCAGGGCTGCTTCTTCATTATTTGTTATAGGTAAGTTTGGTTTTTCAAACTACTCTTTATGGGTCAAAAATTACTCTCGTTCATTCATCCATATAGAATTTTTTTAGCTTAGCTTATTATACAGTTGTTTTTTTAAAAAGATTTGAAAGTAACCATAATAATTACTTATGGTAGAAACGCTAATTGCTATGTGGAAAGCGAAAATAAATATTTTACCCAATTCTTTACTTAATCGGTATAAGTTTGTCAATATTTAGGATATGAGTTGCATTTCAGACAGCGCCACCTATGAGCGGATGACGGAGTCGTAACTAAGTGAAATAGAGAATTTGATGTATTTTTTAAATTCTATCTCTGGTTTCAGTTCAATTGCCTAATAAAGTGGATATTTGGTGGGACGGTAATACAAGAGTGTTTGTCGATGTTCCGCCGGAGTTTCATGATAAAACTAAGGTACATGCTTATATTTTGTTATATATATTGACAGGTGTGCACTGTTATACATCATCAGTAAAGAAATCTTCTTCCTCTAGGGTCTATGTGGAACATTTAATTTAAACCAAAAAGACGACTTCTTAACACCAGAAGGTGACGTGGAACAAACAGCCTTAGCTTTTGCCAACAAATGGAAGACCAGGGAGTTCTGTGATGACATCCAAATAATCGAACCTGAACATCCGTGTAAAACTAACGTCGAGAATAAGGAAACCGCTGAAAAGTATTGTAGTAAACTGAAAAGTAAATTGTTTGAATGTAAGTACCCTGAAGACAGAAAGAGACGGAGATTGTTTAGAATATTATCTATCCATCTCATATTTTTTAGCTTGTCGTTGGTATGTGGATGTGGAACCGTATTACGAAGATTGTTTATATGACATGTGTGCGTGCGAGGGAGACGTATCTCGCTGTCTCTGTCCGTTGTTAGGGAACTACGCTATGGCATGTGCTAAGGCTGGTGTGCAAATACAATGGCGGTATAACATTAAAGAATGTGGTAAAGTTTTTTCTATATGAAATAATATGATTAAAGATAAGATATATTTAAACTACATCAGAACGAAGTATGGTAAAAATAATTCGTCATTTAACTAATATGAAGAAGCGGCTTATCAAAGTAATTATTCTAATTCGATACTTCTAAAGCTTTACGGATTCCATAAACTGTTCCAAAATTAATATATTTCAGGCTTAAATAACCTAGTTGTAGTTTATAATGAAACTTAGTTTAAAATATTCCCTTAGTGTATTTCAGGTATGGGCTGAAAAGGTTTAATTTAAAAGAAAATAATAAATATTATAGAATTATCCTGTACTGGAGGCCAGCAATACACAGTCTGCGCTGATAGCTGCAAACGTACTTGTTCTGATGTCGCTTTGAACTCGGAGGATTGTAAACCGTGTTGCGTAGAAGGATGCGCGTGCGCACCTGGCTCTGTGCTAGATGAAAACAATGAATGCGTTGTTGTTGCTATGTGCCCGTGTTATTATAAGGGACTTCAGTTCAATCCCGGGTACAAGGAGGTCAGACCTGGAAAACGGGAGAGGGAGCTATGGTAGGTCTTTGTTACGTATAAATCGAATCAACGTAATTTGTTAAGCAATAAATTATGACAATAACCGGCAGATGGCGCTAGGTAATCTTCTATCTCACAACTAATATTTTAACATCATATTGACTCAATACAGTTAGCACAGTAAAATCTAAGATAAACTTTGCCTGGATGGAAATCTTTCTTGATATATTTTGATTATTTTTTTAATACAGCACATGCACCGGTGCCAGATGGGTTTGTCGTCCAGCCACTGCACTAGAAATTAAAGAATATCCTCCAGCTGAAGATTTAAGATTAAACTGTAATGCAGCTCAACACCAAGTTTTCACCACGTGTGAAGTCGCAGAACCACTTACATGCAAGGTTATTATTTTATTTGTGTTCTATATATTATTTAGATAGAAGTCCCGGGTTCAATTCCCGGTCAAGATAATTATGTATTAATTATCTTAATATTTGTGCCTTTGAACTGGATAAATGCGCTCGTGAAGTGCCAAATACAATGTTGTAATCAACAACTGCGCTATGATGATACGAACTAGACTGCACGGTCCTAATATAAAAGACTTTTTCGAAAACTTTGCAGTAATCGTGGTCGCTTATTATTAATAATTTTAGGAATACTTATTTTTACACAACGATACTGTCTACATAATAAAACTATACATTTTCATCTCTTGCAGAACATGCATCTTGCCCAATCTTCGACTACAGCAGAATGTCGTCCGGGTTGTCAATGCATGGCTGGCTATGTTCTGGACACGAGCTCGAAGCAATGTGTGCTACCGACCGCATGCCCGTGTCATCATGGCGGGAGGAGTTATGCTGATGGGTTTACCATGCAGGAGGAATGTAATACATGGTATGATTATATTGAAAGTTTAGCTAATGGTTACCGGTAGATGGCGCTAGTAAATTACTGCTTTACAAATCACATCAATTAAGCTTTTGTTTACCAGTTAATTCAAGCATTCTCAAGTAATAGTATAGCTGTTGTAACTGTTTTTTTTTATATTTCAGTATATGTAAAGGAGGTAATTGGACATGTACACAGAAGAAATGCTCCGGGGTTTGCAGTACATGGGGTGATTCTCATTTCACAACATTCGATGGTAAAGATTATGATTTTGAAGGCGTGTGCACCTATTTAATGGCTAAAGGCGTTATGGAGACTGGGAAAGATGGATTTGTTGTCGAAGTACAGGTAATTCAATAATAATTATGATCATAGACAACCCCAACTCTATTTTTTTGTTTAGGGGTTTATTTAAAATGTTTTTTTTTTCAGAATGTCCCATGCGGTACAACGGGTGCCACGTGTTCAAAAGCGATTACACTCAAAGTTGGTAACGGAGATAATGAAGAATTAGTATCACTAAGTAAAGATTCACCGTTGCCTGATATTTCAAAATTAAAACGGTAAGGTTTAACTCGTCTTAGTAATAGACGCAATTTCTTATCTACTCAAAATCTATAAGTATTTTTTTTTTCTAGTATAAATCTCCGATTGGCGGGCTCATTTGTTTTCCTTGACGTACCTTCTCTGGGCATGAGTTTACAGTGGGACAAAGGAACCCGGCTGTATATCAAAGTCGACCCAATGTGGTCTAACAGGGTAAATATTAAGTTAATAAAAAATTTAACAATCAGTTTTGTTTGATGTTATTCATTGAGACTGATTATTGCAGGTGAAAGGTCTTTGTGGGAACTACAATATGGACGTGCGTGATGACTTCCAAACGCCATCTAGTGGTGGGATTGCGGAAACTTCAGCCCTCATATTCGCTGACTCATGGAAATTGAAACCTACTTGTGCTAAAACTGAAGAAGTGCGAGTAAGTTTGTATAAGAAGGGAATTAATGTGACAACTTCGTTACTCGCCCATAGATGGCGTTGAATCAAAATTTAACACACATTTAGATGTATCTTATTGACATAATACATTATTTTTATTAGGATCATTGCACCCAAAGGCCGGAACGCAAAGAATGGGCTACTACAATATGTTCTGAAATGAAAAGACACCCTTTCTCTCTCTGTCATAGCGAAGTATCACCTTCAGATTATGTGACTAGGTTAATATTTCACTTGATATAATTTTGTCATCCAAGCTATGAATGTAAAACTGATATATTGCGTGATATATAGATGTGAGCGTGATGCGTGCGCGTGTGACTCCGGCGAAGATTGCGTTTGTGCTTGTACCGCGCTGGCTGCGTACGCGCAACATTGTGCCACTCGCGGGATTACTATCAAATGGAGGACGAAAGAATTATGCCGTAAGTGTTCTATTTAACTTAAAATAAAAATAAAATGAAATAGAGTATTAAATAAAGTATATATTAACATTTTTCACATGGCAACACCTAATCTGTCAAACGAGTAATAAAACTTTTAGACTAAATTGAATGATTTTAAGGAGTCACTTGTAAATAGAATAATAATTATTCTACTATAAGAAAAACCACTACTTTCTAGCTATGCAATGTGACAAGGAATGTTCAAATTACGACGCCTGCATTTCGCCATGTCCACACGAAACATGTGACAATACTGTTAATTATGAAGAAATTCAGCGATCTTGTGAAAAGGATTCTTGTATTGAAGGTAAATGTTTAATTAATCACCTGACCATTACTTGAGTGTATTTTATTCCATTTTATGCAGTAATAATTATTTACTAATAAATAATAAATATTTAAACACGGCAACCATTAGACAGTAATCAAAATAAAATAGTAATATGTTGTATATACTTATATGCGTATCAAATATCCAGTTTAAAAATTAATTTGCATTTTCTGTTATTTATATTTTAATAAGTAACGATTGAAACGATTTCTTATAAATGCGTGTAACAGAACGTAATGACAGGTGACAGTAGATAGTTGAAATGGATTATAATCATTGGTCACAAATCAAGTCAAAAAAATTTCAAGCGTGTGATTGGTCTATTTTGTTTCGTACGGCCGTATGAAATGAAAATAGTTTATTAGCATAGGCACTAAAGGCGTGCGCTTGCTCGTCGTTAGACTCTACAATGGCTTCGAAAAGGCGTATGACGAGAAGAAGACCACAAGAAACTCGTTAATCATAGCATTAATTTCATTCATAAATTACATCATTCATTAAGTTTTGAACTCTACCAATGAATCTAAGCTCGACCGTAGTTTCTGAATAGGGGAAAATATTACTTTCAGGATGCAAATTAAAGAATACATGTCCAATTGGGTCCGTGTTTTCTAATAGCAGTTTAACTGAGTGTGTGCCACGTGCGTCTTGCCGGCCTGTGTGTATGGTACTTGAAGATGGTCGGCAAGTGTTAGAGGGAGAGGTTATTGAAGAGGATGCCTGTCATACATGTAGATGTTCACAGAAGGAACGAGTTTGCACTGGATTACCTTGTACAGTAAGTCACCGCCTTCAAATTATAATTCTAAAATCTCATGAAGAAGAAAAAACATTTTCTTAATGGCTTCGGAAATACTCAATACAACAACGAAGAATCTACACAAACAAACTATGAACAATAACAACTTTAAATAGTTCTCCTATAAAATTGCAATTTTGTAGATCCTAACCTAACCTTAAGTTACTGAGGTGGATTTAATTTCACGTAAATACTGACGTGGGGGCCTCAGAGTCCCGTATATATAGTAGGTATATGTGCTTGTATTTAAAAACCTCTAGCGTTTAATGTTTAATATTTAGCTTCAGTGGATGTATTTAAATAAAATAAAATAATTTATTTGTATATAATTAACTATCATTTCAAAGTTTAGAAAACGCTTAGCAGTTTTTGTAAAAAATCATATGAGATCATAAATCAGCAAGAATAAATAAAATTATTTTTAAAAAATCAACAAATCTGAGACAAAATCTGAGAGGCTCCCATTTCAGTAGTTAAAGGTTAACAGGACTAGATGATATAATTCAACTTAATTCCAGACAGAAGCGCCAACGATAGTAGCAGTGACTGCTCCGACGGTTTCGGCAAATGAACCGCTCAAATGCGAATCTGGTTGGACGCCATGGATCAATAGAAATCATCCTGAAACTCAGACAGCTGGTGATACGGAACCTTTGCCCGAGAAAACTGAATTGGTAAGATTCTGCATTTCCTAATATTATCTTTTTACTTTTTTTTTAAAATTAATTTCATAAACAAATATAATTAAAGCTGAACCTGAGATCAGTTGTTTAATAAATTTTGCATGAAAAAAAAATTAGATAAAAAGTTTTTCTCATAATAGGTACCTAAAAAAGATTTAGATATGTTAGTTTACATCGTGCTCTCGCTGCGAAGCTTTTCAGACGTCTGAAAAAAACCTAAAGTAATCAAAAATAAGTAAACCGCAAATAAAATATTTTAAATTAATATATTGTTTGATTTTATTATTTCATGTAACAGTCATTCATATAAAATAAAAATAAGTTAATGTTAATTTATTTTCAAAGCTCATTTTTAATTAAACAATTTAGCAAATTGGTCAACCAATGTGCTCTCCAAACATGGCTACAAGAATCGAATGTCGAACCGTGGACACTAAGAAAACAGCTAAAGAAACTGGCTTGGATGCGGAATGCAGCTTGGAGAGAGGACTTGTGTGTAAAGGGAAGGGATGTGCTGACTTTGAAATAAGGGTTTATTGTCAATGCGAAGGTATTTATTGACAACATAGTGAATATTCTAAGGATAGTAATTGAGTTATCAAATTCAAATTCAAATATCTTTTTTGCATGTTACGATTATAATTAAGATGTCAGTATAGTTTAGTTTCAATGTGACAGCAATATAATATAATACAATAATAATAATAATAAACAATTTCAATTAATAAACTAAAATTCATCGGTTAGACATCTTTATAAATACTATTGCGAAGGAATCTTTTCGGTTTATATGTAGGGTACACGGACAATTTTCAAATGGATACAGTTTTTGTAGGTATATAGACGATAGAAAGAGTGAACGACAAAGGAGATATCTGCATCCCTTTCACACATGCCTCAACTACGACACGATAAGAATATAGTTATCCCTTTCTATTGATTGTTTCTTCCAGTCCAAAGTTCAATCTGTATCCATTTGAAGATTGTTGACTGTACGTCCTATTGATCTTGATATTTTACATTAACATATATTTTTAAGATATCTCTAATTTTTTACAATTCAGTTGCTTAGTATTCTGAATTTTTATTTTTCCACTTCAACAAGCAATTATTTTACGTTTCAGAAATAAACAATTTAGCTACATCGACTATTGCTTCTATGGTAACTGCAGAAGGTAATTATATATGTATTTTTTAAAGAAAATTATTTAAAATTATTTTGCATATAATTTCCGCTACATTAGGTCGATGAAGGAAAATAACCTCCACCAACATTCAATAACTTGTCTCGATGCGTTTCGCCACTTCACGTGGCATCATCAGGATAGGTGCGGTCGCTTCGGCTTCGCTTCGACGACTAATTTATTATTATTATTTTTTTATCAATTTCCTTTAATGTGGATTTCCGCAAAGTAACGCCTGAAACAATTAATTTTAAAAAAATTAATTAATTTAAAAAAAAAATTGTTTATTTTATATTGTGAGTAACAAAGTAGTTAGTACAAGGTATATGTAGTAATTCCGTCATAAGCTCATAGATGGCGTTATCTAAAATGTAACACACATCGCACATATATACATGAACTTTTATTATTGCAGAACCATTCCAATGTCTAAACTCGATACAACCAAATCATAAACACCCAACCGACTGTCACAAGTTTTATGAATGTACTCCTGATCCTATGGATCCGAGTAAACCTCATGCTGTACTCAAAACTTGTGGTGAATCTATGATGTATAACTCTGTAGCTATGGTCTGTGATTGGCCAGATAGTGTTAAGTTGGTCAGACCTGAGTGTGATGATAATGTTGGTAAGTATAATGTAACCAAATCCCATTTCGGGATCAGAGGGGCTACTCAAGCCTATAGCTTGCGTGAATTTTGACATATAAACCTGAAAATGTCCTGTCAAACATCCGTAAAATAAGCCCTGAGTTCCCTATCCGTCGTGACATCACTGTCAAATCTGTAATTTCGTGAATGATTACGGGTCCGTAAGTGTTCCTGAGTAGGAAACGTCCGTATTTCGTCCCAAGTTTGTGCGCCTGAGTAGCTCCCCTGTTTCGAAATACCCGGGTTAATATTGGAATATACCCTGTCGATTATTAATATTTAAATAATAGAGTAAAAATTTTCTTAAATCGAATTTTGCATTGCTTATTCACATAATTTATCTTTCAGAAGGATTTATCACGACAACTGCGCCCGTGATCATCACTACTACTGCTTCTGGTAAATTATTATTTATAATTTAATATATAACTAAGATATATGGAAAACAAACATAATACTAAACTAAATCTATTTTCCACTGACAAATAAAGTTTTTTTGTTTCAGTATTAACAACAAAACGTTGTCCGCAAGGTCAAATATATGCAGATTGTGCTTATCCTTGTGATAAATTATGCGACCATTTTAAGAAGACACTCATTGATAAAGGAAAATGTACTAATGGAGAGGTAACATCTAAACAGCAACTATTATACGCCAATGATCGCTAAAGAATTATTAATAATTATTATATTAACTACAGGAATGCGTGTCTGGTTGTATAGATGAATCTATATCTACGGTCAAATGTGATTTCGGTGCACTTTGGCGCGATGAGAGAACTTGTGTGCCTGTAAAAGACTGCACTTGTTATGGAAATAATGGAACAATTATTAAGGTAATTATATATAACCACTGTGCAATCAGATTTATAAATTGTTATTTACTTTATGTACAGGCTATGATTGACGAGTTTCTTGTCGCCATACGCCTTTTCGAAGTCACGGTAGAGTCTGACGATGCACGCCTTTAGTGCCTATGCTAATAAACGATTTTCATTCCATTCATTTCATTTCATTTCAATTAAATCACAAACAACCGCTCTCTCCCGTCTCCAACGATCAACGGACTTAAGTGTCTTAAATCTCAACTTTATATAGGGTTTGGATTTTGACAGCAGTGGGCTTATCACGAATTTAGTCTGGCTTTCGAACCGAGCTATCACAAGTAAAACGGATCCGTTAGCAATCGGGATCGTGAATTTTTACTAACGACTAACGAGCACCAGCAATATATCAAATGAACGAAAGATCGAGACGTTCGAAAATTAACAAAAAGTATCTAAAATATTGTAGTTCCAAATCCGCACGCGGTGGCGCTGCTCAAATTTCCATACACATCGCTTGAAGCGAACTCGGTTCAAAAACCAGACTAAAATTCGTGATAAGCCCACTGTATTTAGACGGTTAATGTAATGTCACAATACTGTTTAAGTATTGTTTTGGTTTTTTTTTTCAGCCAAACGGTATAGATGTTGAGGGTTGTCTCAAATGCCAATGCCTAGACAATGCGTTCCATTGTGATAACTCAGAGTGCATTGTGACCGTTATTGGAACTGACAACCCTGTAACACGTGAACCTATTGTTTCGACTGAGCGTTCGTTTACGTCGCCTGTTATTGTGATTAAGAGTACTGCGTCACCTCCACCAGAATGTTCTGAAGATAGGTGAGTTCAAATGTTTTATTACAGATCTAATAAGAACGTATTTAATACCTTCAGGCTAATTAGACATACCTCTCTCGCGTTAATTAGTGGAGATACTATACTAAGGTAATAGCATAGGCTCTTTAATTAATACTATTCCTCGATCTTGTCAACGGTTATGTATTAGTTCAAAATTTTATTTATATGTAAATGCGTGTTCTATATTAAACAGCGCCATCTATGTGTGAGTAGCTGCAATATTGTTATAATGTATTTTCTATTTTAACTTAATTTTCTTTTATTTATTGTAGTGTTTCTTTTTATGGTGCAAGCTGCATCAAAAGAGTGCCGTCTCTAGAATATATTTTATTATTTTGTTCAGCAACAATGTTGTTTTATTTATTAATATGGATTCTCTGAAAGATATTAAATTATAAAATTATTGATTATTTCTTCCAGATATATTAATTTATTATGGTCCCTACCAATTGACCCTAATATCAAGTATACAGCGAGCACATCTGCTGGAACCTACTTCGAACCACAAAATGCAGAACTAAATGGACGACCCCATGGAAATTCTGGTACATATATACTTTTTATTTATAATTACACGGTTTTATTATTGTAGAAAAAATTTCATTGATTTTACTAACATACTAAGTTGATCAATACAGTGTCCGTAATAATGTACTTATATCTATACATGACTTCGCGTACTTATTAATATACCAACCAACAGCTGGCAGCTGGAATCCATCTATTCAAGATAAAAATCAATACATACAAGTAGAGCTACCCCGTCGTGAAGCAATATATGGAGTGAAGTTACAAGGATCACCTTTGTACGACCAATACGTCACCAGTTACGAGCTTATGTATGGAGACGATGGAAATACCTTCCATGATATTGATGGAGTTGATGGAAATCCTAAGGTATGACATTTGGGCTATAGCTGCATGTGACTTCATGACACGTCAACTGGGCTTTTGCCGGCTCGAAGAATTTGATATATATATATATATATATATATACTAGCTGTTACCCCCGACTTCGTTTGCGTACTAATGAAGATATAAAGTACTATGAAGTTTAAATTTTAACACGAAAAAGTAGTTATTGTGATATAACTGTAATAGTTAGACATATGATATCGCAGACTTTTTTGTAGATATTGATGTCCTCTATAAAACTGTAGTACATCACTTTGCTCTATTGTCAATAATTTCCGCAGCGTACGCAATATAATAATTATTTTATTTGTATTTTTTTCACACTTTGGGTTACATTATTGAAGTTTTCATACGGATCCCTAACGTTTTTGAAAATATTCTATAGCCTATGCTGATCCCTGATAATGTAAGATTCTAATGGTGAAAGAATTTTTCAAATCGGTCTAGTAGTTTCTGGGGGACTACTCAGGCGCACTTCGGACGAAAATACGGACGTTTCCTACTCAGGAACAATTACGTAACTATTCACGAAATTACGGATTTAACAGCGACGTAACGACGGATAGGCCACACAATGCTTATTTTATGGGCATTTGACAGGACTTTTTAAGGGCTTATGTGTCACAATTCACATAAACTATAGATTTGACGGCCGTATCACGAAACTTCGGATACGCCTGAGTAGCCCCCCTGAGCCTATTCAATACATACATACAAACAGACAATCAAATGTTTCCTCTTTATTTTATATCTTTGTTTTTTCAGGTGTTCCGTGGCCCATCAGACAATGTAATAATATCAAAACAAATGTTGGAACCACCGATAGAAGCTAAATACATTCGCCTTCGCCCATTGTCCTGGCATAGCGAGATTGCTGTACGATTAGAATTGATCGGTTGTGAGGAACCATCAACTACATATGTACCTGTTGCTACGACTGTAAGTTTTAAAGTACCTACATATATTATACCTATATTTTTATAATTATCATTAGCTTATAAATTGACACTAAAGACTACCCCTTCCCCCCCACTTACTTCCACAGCTCTTACAATTGTATGTACTGAATTCGTCCCACTATGGGCTGGGGAAGTTACCAGTGCCAAACTAGTTTTTTCAAAACGTTAATACAGTTATTATTCCTTAGACTGCGGAACCAAACTGCATTGAACCAATAGGTTTAGAAGCCGGACTGCCAGTGGATTATATTGAGGTGTCATCTAATACTGGCGATATGAAGTATCTTAACCTGCACTCTGAGAGGGGATGGAAGCCGCTCTATAGCACCCCTGGAGAATGGATCATGGTAAGGGAGAAAACTATGGAATGCACATATAATAGAATACACGTAATACAAGTTATATAATTACAGTGGGATTTAACTGGTCCACGCAACATAACAGCGTTCAAAACAAAAGGAGGTCGGTCAGGCTGGGTTACAGGATACCACGTGATGTATGCTTCGGATTTATCGAATTTCCACTTAGTGACATCGTCGGATGGGACGCGAGCCTTGTTCCCTGGAAACTTTGACGCAACTTCCGTCGTTATCAACCAACTACGTCCGCCATTGCGCGCGAGATATATCAAAATTGTTCCTGTTACTTGGCATAATAATATGGAGATCAGAGCCGAGCCTATTGGATGTTTTGAAACATTAAGTTAGTTTTGTTATCTGTTACTTATTACAGTGTGTCATCAATACTAATATTATAAAGAGGACTGATTTGTATGTTTGTAACAAATTGGCTCAAAAACTATTGGACCGATTTCAAAAATTGTTTTAACATTTGAATGCTACATTATCACTGATCAATATAGGCTATATAAATTACAGGGAAAAATAAGGATCCTTACTAAAACTGTAAGGTTGCCATAAAAAACATCATTAAACTTTATATCTGCATTACTATGCGAACGAAGTCGGGGGCAACAGCTAGTTATAGAATAAATTAGTAAAATCAATTAATTTCAGTATTCACAACAACAGTATCGGCGTCCACATCTGAATTTAGGTCGACATCTACGCCCGTTGTATCGGCGACGTGTCAACTATGTCCAGGTGTGTTGTTGCCGAGCAGTGGGGAATGTGATTGTTCTGGAAGTATGTACTATGATGGTGAAAGCTGCACCGAGCGTGTTCAGTGTCCTTGCATTGTTGGCTATATGACGTAAGTAAATGAAACTTCCTTCTTTTCTATTTAATAATTTTCTATATAATAAATTTTTTACATGGCAATACAACTATCTGTCAAACGTCAAAAACTATTTTCATAACCTCACCGGTTTGTTTATTTGAAGGTAGTATTGTTTTTTTTTGTCATGAGGGGGGCGTGTGTGAATTTAAACTTTATAATTTCTTATTGGGATGTTGCCCGAATACTCGACATTGTCTTTAATACACATCTGAAGCCATTAATAAAAGAAGAGGAGGAAAGAGAAGAGGATTGCCTAGTGTGGGGCAATTGAAAATCATACTGTTATTTTAATTTAATAATAAATAAATAATAAAATATAATATTTTTCAGATATGGTGTTGGTTCAACATTCCGTGGTTCGAACTGTGATGAATGCGTGTGTAAATTGGGTGGTATAACAAAATGCAAACCAGTTAAGGAATGTCTGTGTGATTTGGTAAATACTTTTGTACCTACTTTAATAGATACATACATACGGGTATGTTTACAATTCTTTTACTGAACTGAGTTCTAACCTGGATATCTGATATAGGACAAACAATGACTGTAATTTCCAGCAGTGGCTGTCTTCATAGTCTGGATAGCTTTTCATTAAATGTAGTTTGGTTATTTATAAGGTTGTAGCGGATATTGTCATATTATATTTATATTTATTTTCATAAGAAAAGACGTTCTTTCATTTCAGTAATATATTTTCACAATTGACATTTGACATATCTGACATATACTTTTTTATAATTCATTTTTCGTGTAGTGTACTCTACACTACTCGTGTAGAGTACACTACAAGGTCATCATAATAAGAATAATAATAACAAAAAAAATAATAACGAAGGGTACAGTACTGTTGACAATCTTCAAATGGATACAGATTGGACTTTGGACTGTAAGAAACAATCATTAGAAAGCGATAACTATATTCTTATTGTGTGTGAAAGGGATGCAGATATCTCCTTTGCCGTTCACGACACAGCAATTGTTTCTCTTTCTATCGCTTATATACCTACAAAAGCCGTATCCATTTGAAAATCGCAGTATGTACATATGTACGTAAAGTACTTAACTGAATAAAAATACCATAATTACAGAATCTTCTTCCAAAACTGACATCCACATGTGAATGCACATGCGAGGAGTGTCCTGAAGGTACGCGCTTGTGTCCAACCAGCAAGACTTGCCTACCCTTAGTCAAGTGGTGCGATGGTGTCCAAGATTGTGGTGATGATGAGAGAGATTGTACCACTACTGTTTCTACCACATTTGCTATTCAGACGTCTGTTGCGCCAACCCTTGGCTCAGTGGTGACTACCACTGAAGCACCAGTTACTAAAAGTAAGTTTTTATGAGTTAGGAACCATGATCAAGCAAAAGTTTAATTTCATAAAGCATATAAAATTATTATTCTGTCGTTCTAGAAGAGTGTCCAGTAGTAGAATGTCCCCCTGGTTATTTCGTTCGCTATACTTCTTTAACATCGAATTATAAAGTTACTAGTATATCGGAATTACCCCCACCAAGACCAAGAAAATCATATCAAAGATATTTCAAAGAAGGTACGACTGCTTACAATAATGCTGGCTTTACTAAGACTGGATTTTCAAAGACTGGTAAGTTTATAGGCCAAACAAGTTTTGGTGTTATATATAAAAGGTTTTTTAATATATAAAAATATATTGTATTGATTCCATGATACGCTCATAGAGGGCACTGTTAAAAGTTTTAACACGAATATTTACTATTAGCTGTCGTAATAAGCATTTGTTTTTAAATTTAATTCTTTCCAGGTAGCGCCAAAGGAGGTTTCCCGCCACCATTGCCACGCAAGTCTAACCAAGCATTCACTCTGGACAAACCGTCAATTAAAACTCAGTCCAAACCAACAAAGGAAGCGGCATGTCCACAATTCAAATGCTTACCAAAATTACCCCCACCACCGACAAGACCCGGAGTGACAGAACCACCTGTCACTTGTTCTACACCAAAATGTCCGCCAAATTACTCGCTAAAACTGGATACTGCAAAGAGGCCTTTACATCAATGTCCTAAGTAAGTATTCTCTATATAATATATAATAATAATAATGTTAAATCCTTTATTGCTTAAGTTGTATTCAGAAATTACACTTAAGCATATATTCTCTGAGTAGAGTTCAAAACTCCAAATGTTGTATGAAACAAAATAGACCAATCACATGCTTGAAAAATTGTTAACGTAATTTTCGACCAATGATAATAACCTATTGCAACTGTCTACTGTCACTTAGCTGTCATTACGTTCTGTTACACGCATTTATAAGACATTATTTCAAACGTTACTTATTAAAATATACATAACAAAAAGAAGAATATGCAAATTAATGTTTAAACTGAATATTTGATATATTAGTATATGTAACATATTACTATTTTATTTTAATTACTGTCTAATGGTTGCCGTGTTTAAAGATTTGCTGTTTATTAGTAAATATTTTTTGTTGCATAAAATGCATTTAAGTAATGATCACAGTTCAAACTACGCTCAAGTGTTATAAGAGTACGTATTACAATTTAGTACTTTACTTGAGTTATATTAAGATGTGTTAAAACGAATACATATACACCGACAAGACAAATCGTTTATTAAGGTTACAAATTGTAATAATTTTAATAATAAACGTATACCTATACACCAGTGTTTCTCAACACGTGTGCCACAAAATTCTAATTGTGCTGACAAATTTTAGATAAATAATATGATTTAAAATTTTAAACATTTTTTCTGCCGCCAAATTTTGAAATCGTTAAAAGTATATCGCAACAAACAGCAACAAAAGGTTGAGAATTACTGCTATATACAATAATTAATTTTCTCATATTTACAGTTACTTCTGTGTGCCGCCGCCCGAGAGGCCAGTGTTTTGTAACGTCACGGGTCGTACATTCAACACTTTTGACGGGGCTGAATATAAATATGATATCTGTTTCCATATTTTGGCAAGAGACAATCGTTTTGATGCGTGGACTGTGCTCGGTTAGTTATTTCGAATGTACTTATATATCGCTAGATTCTATTAACATAGTCAAAACTAAAAGAAATTATTTAAAATTATTTTGCTTCTAATTCCCGCTACATTATGTTTCACACGTATCCTGATGATGCCACGTGAAGTGGCGAAACACGTCGAGACAAGTTATTGCATGTTGGTGGAGGTTATTTTCCTTCATAGACCTAATGTAGCGGGAATTATAAGCAAAATAATTTTAAACAATTTCCTTTAATATGGATTTCCGCAAACTAACATTTTGGAAAAAATTGTTGAAATAGCTTCAAAATATAATTCTTTATATCACGAAAAAACAAAAATAATCATTATGTCAATGGTTTCTGAAATACTCAATACAACAACGAAGAATCTACACAAACAAACTATGAACAATAACAACTTTAAAACACTCTCCTGTAAAATTGCGATTTTGTAGAGCCGACCATGTTATTTATTATGATATTATTAGTAGGTATGTAAGTGGACAATGCCAGTATACAGCAGCTAAATTAAATTGATAATTATTAAGTTTATTTCTTTTATGTTTGTATTGACGAGTAAAAGCGCTATATATCTACAAGTAAATAAATAATAATAAAAAATAAGACCCGGCAATATGTTTATGTTAGAATTAAAAGCATAATCAACCTCTGAAGTCTATATACCCTCAAGTTCCTAATTTTTTTAAAGCAAGGTCACTTGCATGGTCTTACAATCAATTCCAATACACCATGCAAGGAAGAGTGAGGTAAGCAGAGGATATAGTAACTGTTGTGTTTTGCTAGATTACCCTCAATCGATTTGGTCTTAATTTGTGCCCTGGTGGGATCGTGGGAGCTGGTTTGTATAACACGAAAACCCCCTGATCTCTCGCAAGGATAGACGCCAGAAACAGAGTAACGGGAATGTGAAAGGACTAACCTGGACGGATGACGCCTCACGTGTTGAAGTCGACTTCACTTGAACCACGGCACTTGTTGAATGTCTTTGAATATTAAATCGCGTCTCCTGCGATGTAGCACTTGCACGGAGTGAAAAATTGGTGTACTGGTTTGCGCGGAACACGCGTACACACGGCGCGGTGATGCAACTGCTACTCGTTTCATTCGTTCACCGGCGGCGCTAGGGATGTGGGCGTTGGTCGAGAACTGATAAACAGGAAGTGGGAGGGGAACGCTACGAAGCTCAAACAGTAACAATAAGTATATTTATCAGGACATTGTGTGTGTGTCTTTACAGTTCGTAAGAAATGTCGGGTAGACGCATGCCATAACGAGTTAATAGTCAGACAGGATGAGGAACTGATTCTGGTGAAGCCAAATATGATGATCGAGTATGATAATTATGAGTATACGGTTGAGCAGACGGCGATGATTTGTTTCCAAAAGAACAGCTTTGATATTAGTCGACTTGGAAACGGTATTGGAGTCAAGTCTAGAAAATATAACTTTACTGTCTTCTATTATAGCACTGGGGATGTTAAAATTGGAGTAAGTGTTTTGTTTTTGTTGTAATTCACTTCTCGTTTTGTTAAGAACAAGAGAGAGACTCGGGTAGAGTTTGAAATACTCTTTCTTCTCTAATCTTATACTGAATAGTTGGTTTGCCTATTAATTATAAGGTGCACCTACATTTATTACTAGAAATTGTAATTTAGATTGTTTAATATATATATATATATAGTTGCCCCACTTTTCGAAAAAGCTTTATTTTTAAAAAATATGAACTTACTGAAAATTATTCAATATGTATTTCAAAACATAGTACTTTTATCTTCTATAATAGCCTATTTTTGTATACATAATTAACAATGGCTTTGAATAAATACTATTTTATTTCACCTCTCGGAAAACGGATAGTTGCCTACTATGGCGGATAGTTGCCTAGCGTGGAAAATGCTTCGGGGGATACTTGCCTCGTGCGGGGATAGTAGCCTCGGTATGATTTTTATTTTGGATAGAAAGAAATTTATATCAATTAAAGTAATCTTTATTATTTAGTTTATAATTTACTGAAATCTTTGACTAAGTACAGTTTGAAATATTAATTAACATTATTAAATAGTTTTCAGTTTCAATTTAAATTATAAAAATATTATTCAAACTTAAGGTTATGTAAATTATTATAAAATATTAGCATTTATCTTAGTAGCAATTTTAGATTCCGTAATTTTATTTGTTTTCTTTATTTATTCTTCTTCTGGACAATTTGATCGTCGGAGTTATTAGTTGCTGGTTACTCTTTTCGTAGCGTCTTCTTAAGGCACAAGAGGATATCCATATGTTCGAGAAATTTCATTGATACCTTTTTTTTGTCTCAATTCTTCGAAGGCAATCTTCTGTCCAGTTGATGTTGCGTGGCAATGTGGTTAGGCTTACTTGTAGTTTAAAATGGTCGTATGGTCGTTTCTCAAAGCAAGACACCTTTATGAAGCAAGACAACAAATTTATAAATTAATTCGCTTTCAGAATGGAATAATATTTGTAATTAATTTTTTTCAGATTTCAAAATCATTATTGGGCACAGTTGACGGTCTGTGTGGTGCGTTTGACGGTGACATGTCAAATGACAGGCGATTGCCGAACGGCCAACAAGCTGTTAGTATAGAAGAATTCGGCAGATCCTGGGCGAGACCTGGATTATCACCTAACGCGTGCCAAACTAAGGTCATACCGCCACATAAGCAGAAACGGGCTTGGGAGCTATGTGATGTCATTACGTAAGTTTCTCTCTCAGTTCTAAATTTGGATGATACCTAAAAAGGGGAATTCAAGGGTGCATTATGGTCTCCAAAACAAAAAATTGCTGGATTATTTTTATTGTAATTGATTTCTAGAAAATATATTTTAAATTTAGTGCCAGTGTTGGGCCTATGGTTTTATTTATTTTACTTAATTAATTTGCGATTTTACATATAATAATACTATATGGTTTTCGAATGGGAGGGGGTATTGAGTTAAGCTCGCTACACCACTGTAGGTACATTTTTATTATTTCAAAAATTCTGAGTCGGTAACTACACCTAATATTATTATACAGCAAAGAACCCTTATCACACTGTGAAAAAATCCTCAACCTGGACAAATGGCGCAGCATATGTTTGGAAAAAGTATGCGAATGCGCAGAATTAGTTGTAAACGGAACAAAGAAAACCGAAGAGCAATGCAGGTGCGAACTTCTGGAACAATTCATCGCTGAATGCCTTGCTGGTGACAAGGACGTGGAGCTTGGAAATTGGAGAATCGATCTCAAATGCCGTGAGTTTTTTAAAATCCAATTTGATTCTTGTTTCCAATTACCAAATTTCTTATATGTTATTTCAGCTGCAGACTGCCCACCCCCGTTGGTACATTACGACTGCTACAGACGTAAATGTGAACCTACTTGTTCCTCATTGGGTGCTGTCAGTAAACCGTGCCCTGTTGAAGACGGACCATGCTTCCCTGGATGTTATTGCCCCGAAGGAAAGCTGAGGAAAGGAGACCTTTGTGTTACTCCGACTGATTGCAGAGATTGTATGTTTATTATACGTGTATTAATGTTTTAAACAAATTATTTTTGAGCAATAAATCTTATTTAATTTAAATGCAGGTGTATGCAACGGTTTAAACAACCCTTCAAAATATATGACATTTGAGCGTGACGATCTACCGTTCAGCGGCAACTGCACTTTTATTGCAGCGAGAGATAGAAATAATACTGGACATCATAAATTCCAAGTAAAGTATTTTGTACAATAGATTAATAAGTTAAGGAAGTGAAAGTCATTCCGTGTAATCATTTATGGGGCTCGTTAACGGCTACTGACAATACATTAGTCATCTACCCTCGTAAAATCTATATAAAATATGTAACTACCCTCTAATCATAATTTACATATATGGCAAATGGTAAGCCAAATGGATGGATCTCTTGATTGCTTAGGATTTTTACTTTATTAGTCTAATAGTATTTAAAAAAATAATAATTAGAGGTAATGAAAATTCAAATTTAAAGTAAAATTTCAGGTGTTCGCAACAAATGGACCGTGTGATGAAAATTATAATGTTGTGTGTACAAAATCTATTCATCTTGTTTATGAGAAAAATATTTTAAAGATATATAAAGAAAAACAAATGGAAAAGGTTTGTTTTTTAGCTAATTTTAACAAAATATAATATTTAGGTCAGCCATTCTCAAAGTGTGTTCCGCGGAACCCTGGGGCTAAAATACTGCAAAAAATACCTACCAAAGGGAGATTATAAGGTTACATCTAAATATTCCAACTAAATATTACGTAATATTACATTTCAATATGATTATTCATAAATACATATAAATCAGTTTTTTATAATTATATTAAGGCTTTTTCCTTCGCCAAAAAAGTTTGAGAACCGCTGGTTTAGGTATTTTAGACATGATTTAAGTAACATACGAGGTTTTGAAGTAACACGTTTAATTTAGTGTTTCCTATAATATAGTCTATTATTCTAATTGCAATGTATTATTCGTATGTATATATAAAACTTTATATTTTTTTTACTTTTAACGTGAATTAAATCAAGGCGACGACGACAGGTGGTTTTTTTAAAAAGAGTTTATTTAAGCCTACATGCTTCTCCCTACCATTCTTATATACTAACTTAAAAGCTATTGGCATATTTCTATTAGATAGGAATATAATGCTGATTGAAATATTTTAAATTAGATTATAGAATTTGGCTACGGAATTTATCTTGTATTACAATACTTAAATTAACATGTCTTTGTAATGTCATTAAGTGATGGGTCCCACGTGACAGGCAATGCCTAGTGTGGGACCATCGAAAACTACAGTATACAATATTCTTCTTAAGTAAACAAATAAATAAAATAAAAATAAACATCCCATCATTTATGTTTATCTAATTCGTGTTTAATCTTTAAACTATAATTATTATTTTCAGTTACAAGTAACAATAAACGGTATTCCGGTGTTTGAATATCCATTGAGAAATGAATGGGTGACAATCACAAAGATGGCTGGTCAAGATATTAGTGTATTAGTTCCTGATGTTCAACTTGAGGTAACTTAGTTAGGTTATTTTTATATTAGGGAATTAGAGTAAATAAATCCGCTTCGGCTATGTTGTATCAGCTGTGGTCACGAGACGACTGCGGGTTGGCGCTACAATTCAGTTGTTTATATAAGTGCGAGTTTTTCCAACTACCCGCATTTGTTTTCGTATCTTAATTATGTATAGTTTTCTGTATTATTATTACAGTTGAATATTGAAATTCGTAAGGTTTGCAGCCTTTAATGAATAAATAGTGGCAGAAATTGTTTTGTTCATTTGTTGATTAATTTATCAGTTATCAGTCATGTCTTCGAAACTGGAATATTCAGTGCGGGTGCCGTCTTACGTGTATTCGAATCTTACTGAAGGATTGTGTGGAATTTGTGCTGGATACCAGGAGCACCTCATATTGCAGAACGGTACTGTTGCTGAGGATTTAGAACAGGTAAGTCAAATTGCAACTTCACTAAGTACTAACCAGAATTCCTTAGGTGTAATTTCTTCTTCCAGTATGGCATGAGTTGGCAAGCCTCACCGAAAGAGCTGGAACTACTCGATGTACCACAACAAGACGAATGTGGCGAGAGACAAGTGAAATGTGTTATTCCATCACCAGAGAATGACATATGCTATAATATTTACAATAAAGACAAATTCGGTGCTGTAAGTTTTTGCTTAATTTTATACGGAATATTTATACTCTATGGCTTTTGCTTGGATTGTTATGTTTTATCTATACTAGCTTTTACCCGCGGCGTCGCTCGCATTTAAGTCATTAAATAAGTATCGGAAATCATTTCAATAGAAATGAATCAATAGGATCCAAACAGCTGAAACTATAGTCAGTTGGAAACTATAGTAATAAAATAAAATTTTTTTTAAATAAAAAGTATCCTATGTTACTTCTAGTACTTCTAAAAATATGTGTACAAAGTTTCATGATGATCGGTTAAGTAGTTGTTGCGTGAAAACGTAACAAACAAACTCACATTCACATTTATAATATTAGTAGGGATTAGAGCACTTGGACTTGAGCATGTCTTTTATACTTAGGTAGGTACTAAATTTTTAAAGAAAATTAATTTACAGTTACGATTGGCGAGTTTCTTGTGATTGCTTCTCCCATATGCCTTTCTGAAATCTCTGAAGGGCCTATGAGAAAAGATTAAGAAATAAAGATTATTAATATTTTTCAGTGTCACGCCCTAGTAGACCCCCAAAGTTATGTGGAGTCGTGTCAGCAAGAAGTGTGTTTGAATAACAGAACTGATTTGTGTGTGGTCTTAGAAAAGTACGCGACGGAATGTCAGCGTGTTGGCGTTTGTCTGCAATGGCGGAGTGCTGACATGTGCCCTTACACTTGGTATTACTTTTTTCAATTACTGTACTGATATAAGTACTGAGCGCTCTTAGTACATGTGCTTAGTGAAAGGAGGATATCTTAACGTTTTGTTTTGATATTTGATTATGGGTATCAGAACAAGGACAGCACAAACATAATCTGGTCTGGGTTTTTTTATTCAATTATTATATTATATTTATTGGTGTAATTATTTATTAATAATCAAAATTATTTGTGTATTATTTTGTATTTATTTTATTATTCTGTACTATTAACATCACCGCTCACATCTCCCAAAGGTTAACTGGCAGAAAATGCCTACAGGCATTAAGTTCGCCTTTTGTGATTTTTGGTACAATAAAGAATTTATTATTATTATTATAATTAATAACTTCATTCCTGTAGCTTCCGTCTAGTTGTAATAGACAATAATTGACCTAAAGCCGCGTCTCCTGCTCCTGTTTCTTCCAAACATTAGACAAAAACATCCGTGGTCGACGGAAAACAAAAACATTGTGTAGGCCACGCCCCAATGTTTCAATGTTTTTGTGTAATGTTTGGAAGAAACAGGAGCAGGAGACTCGGCTTAATATTAGTAAGTTTTTTTTTATTTTTTTCAGTGAATTGCCTCTCGTGTATCGTCCCTGTGTCGATTGTCAACTGACATGCGATAATTATGAGAAGTATATTAAAGAACCTTCGCTGTGTGATAAACCGGCTGCTGAAGGTTGTTATTGTCCTGAAGAAAAGGTAAATCTGAAATAAATATATATATATAATGCCTGAAACTCAAAGCTAGGGTCCTCTATGCTACATATTGTTTAATAAAATTTTGATAGTACATCAATTAATATTTATTTTGACTAGAAATCCAAATAATATTAATTTATAATAATAATAATAATTTAACAAACTAGTGCTTGCGGTTGTAATATTAACAATCTGCACGTTTTCTTAGTCTATAGCAAAGTTAATAGACTAAAAATAGATTAATAGAACGTCGTGTTCTACTCCCACAGGTCCGTGTAAACAATACTTGCATTGAACCGACGAAATGTTACCCTTGTGATGCTGAAAAACTACATTACGCTGGTGATGAGTGGCAGGTTGGTATCGTCTCCACCAAATCCCCATCTTCGTTTCCTATACAGTAAAGCCCCGCTTTATTCGAAGGATAATTTCCGGAAAAAATAGCGTTAACTGAAATTCCCGCGACCATAGAGAAGTTGAATGACTATATTATGTTTATACGCACTCTTTCGCGTAATTTAATAATAAATTTGAATTTCGCGTTATATAAAGCGGGGTATTACTGTATACGATACACAAATGCATAATAATAATGTATTTATTTTTCCCAAATTTCACTGGAGGACGTTTCCTACGAATTTTCTATTAAGAATCTGTGTTTACGTTAAATTTTAAACTATATTTTTGTGCAGGTGGACGCATGCACAAGTTGCAAATGCACTAAGCTCCCCAATGAGGACGCAGCGCACGTATCATGCACCACGCAGACATGTACAACGCCAACGTGCGATTTTGATCATATACTAATGAAAAGACCAGAGAAATTGAACGCTTGTTGTCCCGAATATACTTGCAGTGAGTTACTTTCGTATCTAATATTCAGCAATTTAAAAGGCGCCTCGACCTTTCTTCTTTTTTATTTAAATGATCTCAAAAACTTCTTCTTCTTCTTACATTAAATAGCTTCAGATATATATTAAAGACAATTCTGATAATGTCGAGTATTCGGGTAGAAACCCGATAAGAAATCATAAAATTTTAAATCACACGTAAACTGTTATGTCAAAAAAAGACATGTTAAACTAGCCAATAGTATTATAGCTGCAGTTTTTTTGAATTAGTACCTATAGTCTGACGAGTGTGTCATGTAAGCTGTGTTTATTCAAATTCTTCACATGGCAACACCTGTCATCTGTCAAACGAAATGTCAAAATTTATTTTCATAATTTCATCAGTTCATGTCTATTATATTATTAGTAGGGTTAGAATTATTTTTTTTATTATGATTAATAAATATAATCAAATAATAAAAAGTAAAACAGACATAACTTTTTTAAACAAAATTTGCGAGCAGAATAGTAGATAGTCCAGAACTAACGAATTGATCTTCGTAGTGCCCAAACCTCAAGACATGAAATTATGCGATGAACCTAAAAAGATCCAATGTGGTTTTGGACAAGTATTGAAAAAGAAGACTATTGCAAACGGTTGTAAGGAGTTTGCTTGTGGTAAGTTTGGGTATATATATAGGTATAATATATGACGAAATATAATCTTTCTTATAATATTTATAAATATTTAAAAAAATATTTTTTAAATATGAATTTAAGGAAACCCACATAAATTCGATACAGATTAGTTTTATATTCACTGACTATTGCGAAATGCGTGCGTTTTTAATAGTTTTGGTGATCGTAAAGAGGGTAATAAGAAAAAGGATATATAAATAAATGTATATGTAGGTAGTGTGTGAAATGACGTTAACAATATATGTAGGAAATCTCTTCCGGCCGTTAAATTTTTGAATAAAATGGCGGTTGAAAGCGGGGTGCGGGGAGGAGTAAGGTTGGTTCATTTATGACTAAATAAATTAAACTTGGAACTTCCGCGGTGTTGTCTGAAGACATTTGACATATGAATGAATGAATGAATGAACGAAATTAATGAATGAAAATTGTTTATTAGCACAGGCACTAAAGGCATGCACTTGCTCATCGTTAGACTCTACAATGACTTCGGAAAGGCGTATGACGATAAGAAGACCACAAAAACCTCATATCATATCCCAGACTGCTATAAAAAATGTATTTAATTTTAGAATGTAAACCGCCAAGCGAATGCGATGCGATACCACAAAACGATGAACCGTTAGAGGCAGGAATGGAACGTCAAATAGACGATAGTGGGTGTTGTCCTGTTGCCAAATTAGTTTGTAAAAAGGACATGTGTCCGAAACCTGAAGCGTGTCCCAAATTCTATACACAGAAGAGTGTTATTGAGCCTGAGAAGTGTTGCCCGAAATATGAATGTGGTAAGTTGCGTTTTTTAGTAGTTAAGTCAGCCTACTAGCGCCCTTTGTTTTTTAGTTATAGCTTTTGCTGCGGGTAGTTGCTAGAAAATTATTTTTAGAAATAAGTTCGCCATTGTAAATACTAGATTATAGGATAATAATATATTTTTTTCATTTTATTTATGAAATCATTAGAAGTTTTGTAGTAACTCCCCAATTTTCCTGAAGTTATGTCTCACTTGACTATTTTAGTTAAATCTCACATTAGAAAGATGCCTGAAAATAGCAATGAGTCAAGTGACTGTATTTTTAAATATTTCAGTAAAATTAAATTAATTGAAGTCAGAAGCATCAAAACTTCGAGTTTAATCATTCTTAAATAAATAAACGTTGATGTTACTCGTCAAATAACCGCACGTGTTTGTTTTGTTAATGCATCTGATACATAATCAAGTATAACAACTAACTGTGGATAAAATATTGTGTTCTTCATTTTCAGAATTACCAAAAGATAAATGCATTGTAACATTAGAATGGGAGGCTGCACCCAAAGGTGGTGAGAAACCAAGAACAACACCAGAAACGATGTTCAAAGATGTACGTATTATAAATACCAATATTTATTTGATTATTGGTTCTACAATCTAGGCTCTACAACTAGACTTGGAATTAATATCACACTAATAATTAATTATAATAATTTAATTGTAGGTCCTATGCATGCGCTAACATTACAATGAACAAGATTACATTACACTTTTTTTATTGATAACCCAGCATATGACCACATTCCGTCTGATGTTAAGCTAGAGTGCGGTCCATGAGCATAGACAACTGTTACCACAGACAGATGTCCGTGCGAAACAGCTGACTCCACAATGCCGGATTGAGGAGACGAATGTGCTCTGTCCAAATTACAGGGCACACTCCTCTCGTTATCCCGGCTACTTCCAAGCTGATCCCGAAACGCAACTAGGTCACTTCACAGGTGTTCCGCTTGAAAGTGGTGGTACTTCCCCAGGACGGCATACTGGACTAATGCCATCATCAGTCTGCCTACTACCCTTTAAACATATATTAAAAATATTTACAAATAAAATAAAAATATTTTAGTTAATCATATATTCAATTGATTAGAACTACAGTATATCTTTATAAATTTACTTTAACTACTAATATAATAAGATAGAATAAGTGATGATTTATTTATTCGATTTCTATACTACAGATCGATGCAGCATGGCTAGACGGTCCATGTCGTTCATGCAAATGTGAGAATACGGCCCGAAATACTCCAGAGACAAGATGTTCAATAATTGAATGTGCTTCGATAACTTCTACGCCCGACTACGTTATGGAACCAAGGTTGCTGCCATTCCAATGCTGCCCCGTAGGTGTTGCCAGCGCTTGTAGAGACAAACATAACATTTATAAGGTGATTTTAGTCTGTATTCTGATTCATTGAGTAGAGGTCAAAACTTTAAATGTTACTCATCTGGACGAAACAAAATAGACCAATTACATCCTTGAAAAAGTGTGACATAGTGTGCCAAGGGTGGGAGAGAGGTCCTAAATTTCGTGACGTCACACTTCAAAATATAATATATTCAAGTATTAAAACATTATTTTTTTAATTTTCATACTTATGTTGGATTTGATGTTGATTTTATTTAAAAAATAACTTAAATTGAAAAGGAATTTAATAATTTCTAGGTGTAATTTTGCAGAATATGTGACGTCACACTAGGTAGGGAGGGGGTCAAAAAATCTTGAAATTTATGTGACGTAATTCGTGGATAGCCCCTTAGCTAGTCAGTAACTAAGTCCAAGTTTTATCATAGTTGGGCACAATTTGAAATTCATTTCGAAAAAATTGATATAATCACACTATTTTCGAAATCTTTACAGCAATCGTGGCATTAGTTATACTAATATATAGTTTTGAAAAATTAATTTCTGGTAATTTTCTTTTAGGTTAGCGAGAATTGGACGAATCCCGACGACGTGTGTGAAATGTATAAATGCATTGAAGTGGAAGATGGTAAACTGGAGAAAGTAACTACAATCAAAACATGTGATGTTAATTGTAGGACGGTATGTGTATTATTATTATTATGAAAATTATTTAATTAGGGTTATTAAGAACTGGCCATAATTTATAAGGTCAATATATTTTTGTGCTTATATAAAATCCTCTTACGCCATCAGAGGGTCTAACAAATCTATTATTCTATAATTAAAACACCAAATGCATCTAACCTCTGCAAACTACCTTCAACATATTAATTACATATACTTAGATGTTTTTTAAAACTTCGATTTTATAATATAAATCATTGTAATTATTACAAAAATAATTGTTTATTTATGTTATTGTAATTTCGGTATGGCAACATTTTGAAATGGGGTATTATATTTATAACTGTTGGCAACACTTTGCCACTCGCCAATTGCTCTAAATCTGTTTCCTATGAGTTAATTTGTATCAGCATTGTTATTATTTTTAAAGCCATAAAGTATTTATTATTATTATTATTACGTTGTAGGGTTGGGAATATTTACCATCAAGTTCTGGTGAATGTTGTGGTAAGTGTCACCCTGTATCGTGTGTCGTTGGCGGCGTGGAGAAAAAGATTGGTGAAACATGGACGTCTTCGGATCACTGCATTAACTACACTTGTGTTGATGTTGGGGGAGATGTAAGTTTATTTTTGTATATGAATTGAGAAGGAAAATATGATAGTGAATTAGATTCTATCGTTGAAGTGAACAAAACGCTCTTACCGTTGCTGTATATTCTTCTTCTTCTCTTATTAATGGCCTCACTACATTTATAATAATAGGTGTCGATATTTCCTTTGCATATTTTGGTAAAAATCAACAAGTTGAAGAGGTTATAAAAGTAAATTCTGACAGTTCGTTTGACAAGTGTTGCTATGTGAAAAATTTAAATAAACGCCTTGTGACACGACTCGCTTGCCAGACTCTATTTTCTTAATGTTTATGAATTTACTCTGGCACGTAGAGTTGCCATGATTCATTTTAGCACCTACTTTCTGCCTTTCTAAGGACGTTAATTTCACTTCAAATAATATAATTATTCACAGTTACAAGTACAAAGCAGTAATGAGACGTGCGCAGGAGTCGAGAAAGGTATGAAGGAGAAGTTTGTAATTGAAGAATTAAAGATGGCGGATAAATGCTGCGCCGCATACATCCCTGTGGCATGTCGAGTTGATAATGAAACTTATTCCGTAAGTAACCTAAATCTGGACACATTAACCCAGTACTCAGTTTTACTATGAACAGATTCTGTCTAATGATAGCGAGCTTTTAAAAGTTTAATTTTCCCTTTAAACTACTAGGTAATCCTCTTCGTAACCTTCTCCAAATTTCTCTATATTTAATGCCGTGGTTCGTAAAATAAATTTACAGGAAGGTGATACGTGGCAATCAGATGATCCATGCAAAAACATGACGTGTGGCAGAGACTCTGTTGGTAGACTCACGCATTTAGAAAGCTTACAGACCTGCAACGACGACTGTGCACTTGGATACGAATATGAGCAACCAAAAGCTAATGTCTGCTGCGGATATTGCAAGCAGACCGCCTGCATTGTTGATGGCGAAGTTAGATCACCAGGTAGATATTTTTGGAGTAATTAAAACAAAAGCTGTATATTTTATTAAGTAGAGGTTCTATAATTTGCTTTGAATAAAAACGATCACTGGTTATATGGCAAATCCGCTACTCGCTCGTAGATGGCGTTGTTTAAATTATATCACACTTCTACATATCAACCTCAAGGCTCGTAACACATTTAGAGAGATATATATTATAAGAGGCATAGAATAAACATAGATGCTTCTCTCATCACATTATCAGTCATGAAAACTACTAAATATGTTAATGATGATAATACAAGTCTCGCTATTTATTTCAGGCACGAAATGGCAATCAGTAGATAATTGTACTCAATACGAATGTGTTGCAACAAATGATTCCGTACAGGTGTCGTCGACTCATGCCCCGTGTCCTGACATATCTGGGTGTGATGAAGATGATATCTATATAGATGGATGTTGTCAGAAATGCAGAGAAAGATCACATGGTGAGTTTGCTATTTTTATATTTGGAAATAATGAAATTGGATTAAACTTATTTTCTTCTCCTTTAAATTCGAAGCCTTAAAAGTCCTTAAAAAATTACAACGTAAATACGCACATAAACCCTCATGTCATATCAAAAATTCAAAATCTAATAAGATTTAGTCTGGCAACATTATTGTCTATGGATCGAACACATTTTTTTAATTTTAAATATAAAATATTAATTCAAGGTGTATGCACTCCTGAACCGCTGTCAAATGATGGATCAAGCGGTGTTCTGAAGATCAAATTAGGCCGTCACGGTCTCTGCGTGAATGACCAACCCTTACATGAGTTCAAAGAATGCCGGGGTTCGTGTATGTCGGGAACTATTTATAACAACCGTAAGTTATTTGCATTATATTTTTCCTTAAAAAGTGGTCTATGTCAGATTCATTGTTTACTTATAGAGACCGGCAGCCATGATACGAAGTGCGAATGCTGTGCAGCCGTCAAATATAAGCCTTTGGTCGTATCACTAAAATGTGCGGATGGCACGAGACAGGAGCACCGTGTGGCTACTCCAATCAAATGCGCTTGTCTGAAGTGCGGAGAGACGTTGGACATGACTACCACTGGTATTTATATCATAGACACAATATTATATAAAATATAAACGATGATTTTCAAATGGATACAGTTTTTGTAGGTATATAAGCGATAGAAACAGAAACAATCGCAATGTCATAAACGGCAAAGGAGATATCTGCATCCCTTTCACACATGCCTCAACTTCGACATGATAAGAATATAGTTATTCCTTTCTAATAATTGTTTCTTCCAGTCCAAAGTTCAACCTGTATCCATTTGAAGATTGTTTGTATATTGCCTATATATTAAAATACGATTTTATTTTTCAGAGAAGTATAACTCGCAAAGAAAATTCGAGTATCCTGAGATCGACGCAAGATTTAAGCAAATAAGGAAATAAAGATAATTGTAAAAACAAAACATTAAGAGATTTTCAATAAAAATTTATATACAAGTTTTGGCAACATTATTTTTATTTATTGAGCTGCCGCATCTTCTGTGGGTCGCACTGCGGGTTCCTCTGTTTGCTCCTCGTCCTTTTGCTTCTGTTTTTTGACTAAATCCGATAAATACTTACATCGTAACATGCATTCCTCCTGCAATTAAATAAAATTTACTATTATACAATAATTTTGATTAGAAGATTTGAGCCCGCATTCAAAAACGACGCTCGAGCCTGATCATTACTTGAGTGTAAAATCTGTACTTAAAAGAAAAAAAAGAAGATTGAATTTATGCTCAAGTGCGATTCTAGAATAGTTTCAAGTAGAAATCATTGCTTGGACGTCGTTGTTGGATGCAAGCCTTAAAGTATTTATTAATAACCAAAATTATTATTACTATTTGTGTATTATTTTGTATGTGTTATTTATCTTACTTATCTGCACTACACACATCATCACTGATCACATCTATTGCAATTCTAATATTTTGTTCAATACAGAGCTTATTGACAATTAAAATTCCCGCTTGTCACCTTAGTCTTTCCAGGAACAGCATTAGATATTTTCTCCCATCTGTCAGTGGCGCCACCTTTGGGATATTTAGCGAGCGCCGTCTCCAATGCTTTCTGCTGTTGTTGACTCCAATTCCCTCCTGAATTTGCTTCTTCATTTTTACGAGTTTTAATCTAGAAGGAATTTACATTTGGCTACAGAACTTAGTCAGAAGAAGTCATATAAACTGATTAACCCAATGTATCCATCTATTAGGCTAATAAATGTGTTAATAAAGAGCAAGTGACAGTCCACTTTTAAATAATGGAATTTAGGAATAATGGACACAAAATGTACTTAAGTTGCGGATAAAGGAAAAATAAAGACTCAGCGCTCGCGCGTCTAATTGGTCCTGGAGTAGTAACGGAGGTGTGGAGCTGGAAGCGGGAGGGGAATTCATAAATGGATTGAATGAAATTTGGCGCGAACAGTATCTGATTCTATTTGATTACCTTCTTTGGTGGTTCAGGTTCATGTGTTTCGTTTGATTCATGTCCTGGCAATTTATAACAATTCTCTTTTAGTTTTGCCGCCATAAATGTTACCTGAAACATTATGTACGAATTTATTTAACAAGAAATACAACATTATTACTACTTTCGTAGCTAATACTGTGGTTAGCTGTGAAGATATCTAGTTCAAATTGTAGTCAAAATAAATATTCATTTAAAAAAAAATTAACACGTTTCAGGTATATATTTGTTTCAGGTCTACTTCCTATGTTTGTGTTTCTTTGTTTTTATTTTTGGTGTTTCCTTCAAATGCCTTACGTACATGCAATGTTTACCTCAGGTACAGATCTGCTCATAGTCTCAGCTATTCGTTCCCATCTGTCAGCAGTTCCACCAGGATACTTCTTAACCAGCCTCACCAACTCAGCCAAGTCATCATCAGTCCACAGACCACCCGTAATTACTGGCGGTGACTGTAAATATATATAAAATTATTACCTGAGTTTTTACTGTAACTCAAAAATGTTACACTTACAGGTGTATGTACAGGGTGTGTCTCATCACAACTTTCAGGCTCATCTACAGGGTCCAGCATACAATCTCTCTCTTGTGGTATAAAACCGCGCCGTCTCCGAGCACGTGAAGCTATTCTTTCAGCTTTATATCGTTCAGCATCTGACGCTTCACGTTCTGCTTTTAGTCTATCTTCTTCTTCCCTGAAACAAAGCCATTTTTTTCATTGGTTTTTTTTAGTGATCATGATACCACTCTATGGCCTAGTATTTATCACACCAGTCGGTTATGATATTATTTTAAATATTTTTAAAAATCCATATACTGAGGTATTTTAGTTTAAAATAAGAGGATAAGACGTGTATATACACATATGAATTTATTTATTGTACATTTCTGTAAAGAAGAATTATTATTAGCTGATAGAATATTTATTTCAAGAAAAAATTATCACACACAACTGATTTCCATTTTAACCTTTTAACCGTGGACGTTGTATTTTTGTCACACTTCCACGGACCAAATTAATTACGAAATTTTAAGATTTCCTAATGACTATTACTATTATTATTATCTAGAACTATCAGAATTTACGACTTAATATTTTTTTAATCAAACTTACTTACATATTTTAAGCAATTTGACCTTTTAAGGCACGTTTTGTTTTAATAAATAAACACGAAAATTACCAACTGCGAACGGTCTGTGAGATTGCACATATTGCTGGAGATTGGCATATTTTATTAAAATTACCTGAAAAACCAAATACCAAGAAACATACTTTTTCATTTGCCGTATCCTTTCTTCCTTCTGCTCTTTAACAGTTCTCAACATAACAACTATTGCCATTGGTAACCCTATCATAATGTTCCACAAAAGGCGCGGTATTTGAAACGGCAGCGTGTTCTTTATGCTCGGCTTTGAAATATGATTGTACAAATCCATTGTAACTGTATCGACACCCGCTTTTTTAGCCTTTTTACTTTTGCTCGAGTTATATAATTGCTCCTGTAACAAATTATTAGTATATTAAAGCGAAATAAAACAAGGCAACATTTATTTATTTTTGTATGTTGGCAACACTAGTCATAGAAAAAAGGAAATGACGTCATTTCTAATTTTAACGAGCTATAACAAAAAACCAGGGCGTGGAGGTTTACGTGTGTATTAAAATTTTGTAATTACTTGACATTGGCAGTTTTGTCTTCAGTAGACCACTGAGGCCATTAATGAGGCCATTAATAAAAGGGGGCGGCAAAATTTCAAGTAAATAATAAAATATATTTTGTAAATATTTGCACCATTTCATATTTTTAAGAATAAATGATTGAAAGGAGCACGGATTTTTTATTATTTTGTTTTGTAGATTTGTTCTTGCACAAAAGTTCTCTTTAATGTATTATTTAAAATTAAAAAAATAACAATAATAATAATCTTTCTCTTACATCAATCGTGTTTATTTATATTTTTTATTGTTTTAAATCCGTTAAAAAAAGACGAAAATAAACTTCGAATTAAAAATTGAATAATATTTACCAACACCGGTAACCAAACGAGAAAAACTTTAAAAGTCAATCAAGAATCGTCAAAAACAAACTGACGCGACATAGAAAGACGAAGACGTTTATAGCTATTTTTTTACGTGTGAATTAAATTGTATAATTTCTTATTGGGCTATTTGAACTCGACATTGGCAGAATTGTCTTTAATAGATATCTGAAGCCATTAATAAAAGAAGAATTACTTATTCTTCTATTCATACAACTACTTAAGAAGCAATGGGTGATGGGATAGAAGACCTAACAACGACGACAACGAAGAAACCCAGTATTTACGTCACAAAAGAGTATTCTTTGGCACCTCTGATATCAATATCAATTCTATTCGGTATAGTCGCCTTTATCGTCCCTTGGTTTATTCCGAAAATAAACCCAAATCGACGGTGAGTTAGCACAAAAATACTATTTCAATATATATAGCCTATTGGCTTTAGAGCTTTTCAAATAAAGCGTAAAAATAATTATGTCTATATTTTCAACGTGAATTTTAGACTGACTCTATAACGCTGTTTAACGAGCCAGTTTGTTGCGCAAAGATCTCCGATACGATTCCAGTTCGAATCATATATTTATCAAAATACTTATAAATAAAAATTAAGTTTATATTATAACAAGTTTGTGTTATATATATATATATATATATATATATATATATATATATATATATATATATATATATATATATATATATATGTATATTTCTAATAGTTAAATAATTTATTATTATTATTATTATAGTACAAAGCCTATATAAGATATTTAATACTTGTTATTTCCTTTTTTTTCTGAATTAAAATTCACTTTTTTTATTATTATTCTATGTACAGGCTATGATTGACGAGTTTCTTGTGGTATTCTTCTCGCCATACGCCTTTCCGAAGTCACGGAGTCTAACAATGAACTTGGCACGCCTTATGCAAATAAACGATTTTCTTTTCATTTCAATACTATTATTAGTAGCTATGAATGGTGAAATGTACATACAAGCGAATTCAACAAACACAATTATTTATTTAAATACATTTATTTTCACCGATTTTATCTTTTTACTTCGACCTCCCTTCAAACAAATATTGCAATTTCAGTCTCACTAATGAAAATCTTTTACATTCTTAATATTAATATTTACATATATTTTCAGCGTAATTCAAAGCTCGATCATAATATCTGCAATTTCATGCTGGCTATTGTAAGTAATTTCAGATTTTATATTAAATACTTCTGTGCACATTTTAATTAACACAGAATCTGCTAAATGCTATTAGTAACCTCCTTCTTTATAAATTCAAAAAAGCCCATTTACACATTAGATATATTAAATATTAAAAAGCTTGGACACGAACGATATCATTTTATGTTTACCCATAGGCATATAATAGGACGACAATGCCCCTATACAGCAACTATTCTTTTACGACCTAGTAGATTTATTATATATTATTATATTAGTATGTAAGTGGACAATGTCGGTATGTGCTAATAATGCCAGCTGATGCTCTCTGTAATGCTCTCGAAGCAATGGAATATAAAAAAAATCACAATAATAGGCTAAAGAAACTAGTTGTGTAAATTATAATATGAACAGATTTCAATAATTCTCTTACATAACATTAAAATAAAATTCAGACATGACAAAACTGTATCACAACATTTTAAGCAACAATGGCCGTCATGCTTTAATGGTTATTGCGACTCTATCAAAGTGAACGGTGAATAAAGAAAAATACAATAGGGAATTCTAATTTTTGTGTATAAATCATAAATTTAAGTACAAATTACACATACAGAATGGGTCTATTCCAAAAACGCATTTGAACTTATAAGAATGTATAAGGAACTAGAAAGATTTTCCCTTTGTTATTTTTACAATTATTATATTAAGGGAAAACAGGGAATAAGAAGACATCTAGAGTGGTTAGGTACAAAAATAATGTCATAATTACTAGACAAATGAATGATGTAAAATAGAATAGAATTACAGTGGGCTTATCACGAATTTAGTCTGGCTTTCGAATCGAGCTGTTACAAGTAAAACGGATCCGTTAGCAATCGGGATCATGAATTTTTACTAACGACTAACGAGCACCAGCAATCTATCAAATGAACGAAAGATTGAGACGTTCGAAAATTAACAAAAAGTATCTAAAATATTGTAGTTCCAAATCCGCACGCGGTGGCGCTGCTCAAATTTCCATACAAATCGCTTGAAGCGAACTCGGTTCGAATGCCAGACTAAAATTCGTGATAAGCCCACAGATGTAGGAAAAATATTTTATTATTTGCGCATGCGTTTATCTTAGTCACGTTTCGAAAGATTTTCTTTTATAGTAGCCTTTTACAAATATATATATAGTATATAGCAAATATGACATTTAAATATTATTTTAACTGCTTATACATGATTAATTTGTTTAAAATACTTGTCTATTTATTTATTTATACTTGCTATATTAAGAGGCTTAACACCAAAGTGTTTAAAGCCTTAAATACCTTTCATTACATTCGTCTAGTTACGCAAATAAAATTAAAATCTATTTTTCAGCTGGTTCACGGTATATGTGTCACAGATGAATCCCTTAATAGGACCTCGTCTTAAGAATCTCACATTATTATGGATGTCAAAACATTGGGTAAAATATATTCAATTTTTAAAGTAAATTCCACTAATTTAAATTATTTAAAGGAAAAAAAAACAATGGCTGTGTATATCTTCTGAAAGATTGGAATGAAATTATAAAAAATAAATGTGTTAGTAGTAATTAGCTGTAAAAATTCCATTAATTTATTTAAATTTTATTACCATAATCAATTTAATATATCACAGTTAATAATAAAGTATTAATTTATTTAATAAAACGAAATAATTGAATCACTTTAGAAGCTTCTCTTCCAAATAACAATTGAAATTACAACCAACTGAAATATTGTATATGTTTCAGTTTATTTGTTCTTCTACCAATACTACTTAACTCACGTCTACGTCCATTTTATAACATAATATCCGCATTAGATCCGTGGTTCTTAACCTTTTAGCAATGATGGACCATTTAACAAATACTCTGTCTTACCAAGGACCACCAACTGTTTCGTGGTAATGTACAACAAATATAATAAGCATAAAATTGTTTAAAATCATACTTATCAACAGAATAATGGAAATGGTATATTTTTTAACGGAAATGTTACATCATTTTATAGGAAATTATTGACTATAAGTATACTATAGTTGCAGGAATATATTTAAGATTGCTTCATGGACCACTTGGCTGCTTCGGGTGATCCCCGGACCACGGGTCAAGAACCACTATTGTAGATTGTAAATAACACTAATTGTTTCAGGGAAAACCAGTGGAAACGAATATACATCACCATAGTTGGAAATAGACTTTCGCATATTTATAATAATATTCTAATAAATTATATATATTTAAAAAAAACGGTTTTTTTTTCTAAAATTATTAACGAATATTTATTATAGTAGACTAGCATATGCAGTGGCGTAGCTAGTAAGGGGCTAGATGGGCCCTCAGACCCTGACGTACAAACTATAAATTGAAGTAGTGAAAATTTTTCCCACATTCGGAATATAAATAAACCAGATTCCAGGAACGCGACTTATATAAAAAATACAGGGGAATTCCTAACAAGTCTCGAAATTTTTTGTTTGAAACCTGCAGGAACTCACTTGTATTCTTAGTTTAGTATATAGTTTAGTTGGGGGCCTAGTTTATTTTTGACACTCATGTTAAGCTAAAGTGTCATCCAACGGAAACAACTGCTACCCCACCTAGAGGTAAGGGGGAAATATATACTTACAGCTGTGTATTTTTGCTCTAAATATGAAGCCCAACCAACAGCGTATTGACCAAAGCTGAAGATTATGAACAAAATAAATGATCCCTCCGCTAACCCCATTTTTCTGACATGTCTGTAATAGTACACGGCTGACCTCCAGTTAGGTAACCCATTCTTCAATACTTCATTATATCTGTAAAATTGTGCATTTTTTGTTGTTAACAAATTCTGTGGGAGAAATTTCTCCAAATGGAATTCAAAGTATTAAAAAATATATTTATATTTCCATTTGCCATCCTACAAAATTACGTTAATACAATATACTATAAAAAGGACCTCTACTATTACAAACCAAATGAAATTTTAATTATAGAATAGAAAATCCTGCTCAAGATAATTGTTTGTATAAAAAAATAATTGTAAAGCATCTGATAAAATACTACTAATGAATACCTACATAATTTACATTTTATGACAATCACAGCTAAATTTAAAAAAAGAACAAACTAATAAAATCATTAAAAGAACAACAAATGACACTAAACTATATTTTAAACATCTATTAATAAAAGCAAGCATATCTAGTATTCTGTAACATTGTCAATCTTTATATTGCTGGTCCATGTGAAAACTTACTTTTCTCTCTTTCCAAAATCTTTAAGAATATTATGCACAGAGACAAGATTTCTAAATTGCACATCTGCATCTGGAGAATCATTTTTATCTGGATGAAGTTTTAGTGTCAATTTCTTGAATGCAGCTTTTATCTCTTCTTTTGTTGCATCCTATAGTTAATAAAAAATAAAGTACTTTTGGAGATTTATTCTACCAGTTTGTCTTAAGAAGAAGGAATAGGAATGCTGGTGAAAATATGCCAAAGTAAAGGTTCAAAAGTAACTTCACAATAAGAAGAGAGCCAGGCGATATTTAATTATAAATGCACTTTTTTAAATTCCAATGAATTAAAAGTAATGCCCAAATGTCTAAGCTACATATTAAAACCAATTCCAATGTACATACCTGATTAATTCCCATTAACTCGTAGAAGTTTTGATTAACTTCTTCAACGACGTCAAATACCTCCAAATCATCATCATCCCAAGCAGCAACGAAAGATATGGATAGAATAAATAAAAGCGCACTTAACCGCATTATTAAATAATTAATTTCCATCATAATAACATTATAAACTTTAAATAACACATATATAATTTGGAACTTCGTGACACGACTGAAACCCACACTGACAGCTGTAAATAGTAAAAAAAATTTAAAGCATTGGCATTTTAGTAAAACTATGAATAGACCGCAACCATAAACATTAGAATCTATAAAAAGAACGTGCCCGGAAAGGGACGTGAGTCACGTGACTGTTTTTGACTTAACAATGTTGACATCAGACATCATTGCTTGACAGTTTGAGTTTTTGTGTGCGGGTGGGTTGTGTTGTTATTACGAATTTATCTAGGAAATTAAAACTGTATTAAAGTTTTAATTATAAGTTAATCAATTTAATTATTTTTGAAAGGAGAAGTGAAGGAGGCATGAGAGCGGCTAGTACATTGATACCAGCTAGATTCCTAACCCTTATTGGACACCTTTGTGTGGTGATTTCGTTACTATGGGAGAGCCGACAGAGCACTCAACTCTGTTTGCCAAACCCGTACCACCAGGATTATCTGGAGACCTATCGCAATCGGTGATTAAACAATTTTTCTGTTAACTTTTTGTCCTAATTCAAGCATGTCTATTCTCCTATTTACTTTTTTTGCATCTATTTTTTATAACTTCATACATATTAAACGATAAATAAGTAGAAAGTAAACCTAAAATTTTATTGTTATAGAGCTTTAGGTATATTGCTTAATATATATTTTTTTAAATATTGATTTATTGCCAAGTCATAGTAGCTATTGAATTATACAGAACGTCAGCATATCTATTGTGTTTTAAATGCATTATTAACATTATACAATAATAAAAATTAGTTTAGCTTTTCTAAGTAATATTTCACCTTTTGGTTGTTAGAGGCAAAACATGGTTTAAAAAAATATGTTGTTCCGTTTTGATAATTATTCATTATTTATTAACAATATATTATATACATACAGCAATTGGTGGGTTTATCAATAGAAGCGATTGATTTCAAACATCCAGTTGCCAAGTCTTTATAAATTAGTTGAACATTTCTTGCTTCAATTTATTTAGGCATTCTGTGGTTTACTACCATGGTTACTTTTTATTACTTGCTGCCATTATAGTGACAGACTCTAGGCTAATTAAATACATTATAAACCTTAGGTTATTATTATTTCCAAAAAATACAACATGGGGCACGGGAACTTCCCACTTTTCAAGACTTTCAAATGAAACTCTGTATATGAAATATCAATAAAAAAAACTACATTACTTGCCAGAAAGGTTACATTCACATTTAGTGTAGAAATTTACATACTTAAGACAAAATTGTTCACCAACGATACTGCGATTTTTTTTAAATGTGGGAGGTTCCCATGCCCCACCCTGTATATGTCTGTATATGATAATACAACTTACTATTAATAGTTAATATTTTTTGTTGCCAAATAGACATATTAATTAGTCTAATTATAAATTTAATTTGAATGTTATAAACTTAGAAATAAAGAAGGTAAAATGCATGTTTTCAGATTGGTAGCGGGTTACAGTGTCTCCATTGCATTTATATTGCTTGAATTGTCTACATTCATCCTTGGGCTAACCATGTTCTCATATTCGATTACATTGCTCTGTATCCTTTTCTGTTTTACCTCTTTTAAGTGCTTTTATGTGTTTGTACTGTCAGCATAAAATATTAAGCTATAGTAATTGTGTAAAATTATTCTTAGAATTACCCATGTCTTATACTGTCTAAGTCAGAAATTCCCAAACAATGTCTCATTAGCGAATATTAAGTGGGTCCTAAATAAAAAATATAGACTTTCATTTATATTGGTAATGCTTGTATTTTTTTTTTTCATTCTAATTAGAACAAATAAGACGGTATTAAGTAGTTCCGCGACTCGCTACTAAGGAATCTTTGATCATTACAACTTTTTTTAAGACATCCAAGTTTTAAGATAATATTTTGTTAGATCGGTCGGAGTGCAATCAACTTTGGAAATCACTGGTTTGCGTTTTATTAATCTATAGCTTAATTTTCTTTTCAGTATAAATGCTTACAAATTTTAATATTGTTTAATAGAGAATATTTTGAAATATTTTTGAATAATTAGATTTTTGTTTAATTTTTATAATTTCATGAATCAAAATTGTTCTCTTACATGAATGATGATTCCTATTAGAACACTTTAACTTGTCATAATACAGTTATACTTAATGATATGAAAAATATGTATAATACGATTAAACAATTAATAATATGTGGTAACAGTAATAGCACCTTGTTCTATTTTAACAATATAAATTTATGTCTTTTATTAATAAAAAAAAACTGTTTATAAATTTAAATGTCAAGTGCAGTGCAAATCAATGAATGTTATATTGATAATATCAATTGAAACAATTCGTGTTCTATTAATAAACTGCAGTCATATGAGAAAGGGATTTAACATACACGTTTGTTTATTCATATTGAAACTATAACAACACTTTAAAGCACCATCCTTAACCCATTATTCCAGCAATTGGTTGTCACGGTTTTGCGTCGATAATATTAACCTATTTCATATTAGATAGTTGGTTGTGTGATTGGTATTGGTTCATTTTTGCATTCTGCTCCGTTTTGCCATTCGTGTGCGACACGTCGAGCGGTGTACTCGCTCTCTGTTACAAGAAGTGGTGATTAATGGCAAAATGGTCTTTCTAAATAAGTTAAATAATGATTTTGTAAGTGTTTTATTTTCTTAGTTCAATTGTATACAGGCAGTCCTCGGTTTTACGTCTTGTACCTAACGAGAGAATAGTAACGCAAAACGAAACGCATTTCCTCGACGTAAAACGAGGACTACCTGTACATAATTAATCTGTTGATTTAAAAATAAACTTTTGTTTGGCCAGGCATACCCAGCCGATGAGCTAGCATCTCCTATACGCGCCAAGACAGGGTGGTCGTTGTATCTGATCCTGGCTGGCGTGGCTACTACTCTTGGCTCGTCCGTTCCTGTTGGCTACAACATTGGTGTTATAAATACATCTGCTGAGGTGATTATGAAACTTATGAGCTGGATTTTATTCCAGTACAAAAACGAAGAATCTCTCTCCTGTAAAACTGCGATTTTGTAGATCCCACCATGTTAATAGGACTAGACGAAAATATTTCTTTCGGATCTGTGTGCTATTTTTGATTTAACATTAAACCTACCGACAGTTCTTGTATACCTATTCCTACCGCGCTTGGTCAAATTGGCCAGTAATTAAAAAAGTTTCAATTTTATTATTCAATGCAGGTAATAGTTGATTTATAGCTTTTTTCTTGATAAAGAGAAAATATAATTAGAAGTAATTAATGAATAAAATATTATATGCATATTCTAAGAATTGTCTTATAATTCTTAAAACGGTATTTGGTTATAACGTTTAAATATGTGTAAATAATACAAAAGTTTGAAAATTTGACTGGTACTGGCAGGTTTAGTGTTAATTAGTTTGGAGTTAGGACATCATATGTATCTATAATCATATTTGTACTAGCAATGACTTCTTTAATTATACGGAAACTGCTTAACTAAAATAAACAATAATATGTATGTTTATCAATGAACTAAATCCCAAAATCAACTCTAGGTGATCCAAAGCTTCTGCAATGAGAGTGTTATAAGCCATTTCAACGTGACTCTGAATGAAGCCTCGATGAACATACTCTGGTCTTCCATTGTCTCCATATTTATTGTTGGTGGATGCACGGGATCTGTGCTCGGAGCTTATTGTGCTAATTCTTTAGGCAGGTAATGGCTGTAGAGTATTAAGTATAATATCAAGTATTGTTTTCATTAGACAATACTCAATTAATTTCTTTATACAAGATTGACAGCTGACTGTCTTAGGCCTGCTTTAAGCAGTTGAATCTGACCACTCAAGCAGTTTGTGTATGTTGATCAATGGCTAACTGCTTGAGCGCTACGTCTTAAACTTCGACCTTAAACTATTGCATTTTTAGTTAAAATTTTGGTGTAATATAAATGTAGTGGTTCAGTGCTTATAACATAGGCACTGAAAGACCTTGCCATAATAGACTCAGTACTAAAAATGGTATAATTCAGAATATATTTCAGAAGAGATACAGTATATCATTAAATGTACAAATGCTCAAAGGTTGAGGCATTTGTGAAAGAGATACAGATATCTCCTTTGTTATTCACGACACCGCGACTATTTCTTTTTCTATTGCTTATATACCTACAAAGCGTTTCATTACCCGAGTGAACGTTCTTGTCAAAAATATCTCCTATACTGCTTTAACAATTATGCCTGTCTCTTTTTCAGAAAGAAAGCAATAATAATGACAAGTGTTATATCGCTGTTTGGCGCTTCGATGTTCCTATTGTGTCGGGCTGCTAACTCTGTGGAGATGCTCGTATTGGGCCGATTGTTAGTCGGGTTGGCCAGCGGTGAGGTGCATTAGATTGTAACACTCTATATTAGATATTACGTTATATGGGCCTAGCGTATGACTACTTTCCACTTGATGTTAACCCATTACTTCCCATTGTCCTATTTTAAAGACACTATATTCAAATTTTTTTTTAACCTATTAAGAGTTTTATTTTTTATTGTTTCTGATGAAATTCGTATTTTTATACTATTTTTCTGATGAAATAATTTTTTCCGCTGAGAAACATATTTACGTAATTTTAATGTAATTTTTTCAAATTGATTATTTTTGTTGCCTCAAAAAAAGATACCGTAAAAGAAAACAATAACCAACTTCAAAGTACATAAAACTGATTCTTAGACTTCTACCAAATATATGTAATATAAAAAAATAAAATATAATTTATATCCCCATTGTCATATTTTATAGGACAGGCTGACTCAGCGTTAAAGTTTGTTTTTTTTAATTTTTTTGTCATATTAATTTTTCTTAACGTATTATGAACTTAGTTTAAAGATTTCACCAAAAAATTCCAATGTTTTCGACGCTTGGGAAGTAATGGGTTAAACTAGAGCCAATCAAATGTCTGCTTGCAACAGTTGCTTCTACTATTTATGGTTGAGGAGATGAATGTGCTCCGTCGAAATTGAGGGTACATTCATCTCGCTGACACATATGATATTCTTCTTCCAAAATGCCTGACTAGAGCTTGTGTTCAATCTCGGTATCTACGGGACGGAATTTTCAATCCCGCCGCATCCTGCTATTTGCTGTAGGATCTCTGCATTGCGGGATTGGAAGTCCTAAGCGTGACTAAGTTTTAACAATGTTTCCAGGTTTAACAACAAGCATAGTGCCAATGTACTTGACTGAATTGTCGCCCCTTGCGTTGACTGGTGCTGTGGGTGTCTTGTGTCCCATGGGGGTGAATGTTGGCGTTTTTGTGGGACAATTCATGGGGCTTAACTTTTTATTAGGTATGTCTCTATAATTTTAATTTGAAGTTAAATAGGGAAGTTTTTATCTAACCTATGGTGTTTTTATATTCTAACATAATTAGCTCAATAATTTTCGTATTTATTGATAGTTCGTTTTAATCTGTACTTTATTGTTGCGCTTGATTAAGTGGATTATCATTACGTATTTTAAAAAAAAGAAACTCTATTACATAGTCTAGAGCAGTGGTTCCCAAAGCTGACTGGGACTTCCAATCCATCCAACAAAAATTTACAATATTGAGCCCCTTGGATGTCTTCGAAAAATGTGGGTATAAATATTGCCAATGCTCAGATTTCCTACCCATAGTTTGGGAATCTCTGGTCTAGAGAATTAACTTTTAATTACGCTGCATTCCCAATCATTCCTAAATTTATTAATGACATATTGTACCAATACGTACTAGTTATACTGTATACAGATTCTACGTTTATTTTAGCACACGTTTTCCAGGTGGTGTGGACGACTGGCCATACCTATTGTCCGTTTACGCCGTGATGGTAATGTTGTGTTTGCCTTTGCTGATAATTCTACCTGAAAGTCCAAAGTATTTGTTCCTTGTAAAGGGAAACGAGGATAAATCTTTTAAAGGTAATTAAATACCTTTTTTATATACTGAACATTAGTCTAGGATCTATACCATGGGCGTAGCCAGCAATGAGCTCAGGGTGGGGCAGCAGTCTAAAATAATATGTAACTAGCAAACTGTACCCGGTCTTACCCCGGTTAATTTTTTTTTTGTGTTGACTGACGACTGTCGAGTGTGAACTTTCTTATGGATATTAAGTATTGTAGTTAGTACCTAGATAATTAAGTTTGATTAAAATTTGATTAGGTACCTTACAGGTCAGACTCAAGGTGGGGCAAGCGCCCCATTTGCCCCACCCTGGCTACGCCTATGATCTATACTGGCTTGGTGAGACAACTATGTGTTATCTAAATTATTATTGCTAATAAATACTAAAAGTTGACTTATGGTTTTTTACAATTCTAGTAAAGCATCCGTCAAACACTAAAGATCTGAAACGCTTACCTAATGTCGAATACATACAATATATAAAAACAATTTAACAGCAATGATATAGTACATTAGGCTATCAAGTAGACAAGTATTTATATAAACTTTCAGAACTCCGTCGTCTCCGTGGTCCATCTGCAGCGTCATTGGCTGAAGATATCGACATATTACGCGACGAAGCGCGAGCCAATCAGATTGCGGCGTTGAGTGGCGATACTGCATGGTCAATGTCGCGTGTGCTGAGTGAACAGAAGCTACGATTGCCGTTGTTATTAACCTGTGCTATGCAGGCCGGACAACAAACTAGTGGAATTAATGCGGTAATTTATCCTTTTTATTATTATTATATTATGAAATATATGATACAGATTTTATCCCAAATTTTAGGTGTTTTTTTTAAATTTTTTTTTTATTATCGGACACGACATGTGACCTCCAGTGGCCTGATGTAAAGCTACACTGGAGGTCCATGAGCGCTGACAACCGGAAACCAAGTATTTCCAGTCGTCATCACTATGCCGGCCCCAGTAGATGTTATTGTTATGTTATGTTATTATGTTAAAAAAAACTCTTAATAGGTAAAAAAAAATTATTTGAATATAGTGTCTTAAAAATAGGACAGTGGGAAGTAATGGGTTGATGAGTCATGTGGTTTCTTTTCCTAATAAATTGTATATTTTTCAGGTGTTTTACTACTCTCAATCGATATTTATACAGGGAGGTCTTTCCATACAACATTCTCAGTATGCGACAATCGGTTGTGGCTTCATCAATGTGTGCACGGCGGTACTTGTGCTCTATTTGCTGCCACGGGTCGGGAGACGACCCCTCCTTCTGAGTTCTATATTATCAGCGTCCATTATTCTTACTTGTTTGGCTGCCGCTTTGAAGTTTATGGTGAGTGGATTTTAATTACATGTGTAGAGATGAGCGGGAAGGAACTGACTATGACTTGTAGTCGTGATAAGATTAAACTAGCCATCTATCGGTTATTTTTGGAATTATAATAAAATTATTTTAAATTAAACACGGGAGGTTACGAGAGGAAAGGTTAAGTTTTGAAAATGCTTCAAAAGGAAAGCCCTGAAGAATATTATAATATATATACATACATATATAATGTCCTGACCTATTGTTGTTTCAAGCGTTACTTTGCGGAAATCCATATTAAAGGAAATTTCAAAATTATTTAGCTTATAAATCCCGCTACAACATTCAGTAATTTTTGTTTCGACGCGTTTCGCCACTTCACGTATCCTGATGATGCCACGTGAAGTGGCGAAACGCGTCGAGACAAATTACTGAATATTGTAGCGGGAATTATAAGCAAAATAATTTTAAATAATTTCCTTTAACATATATATATATATTTTATTAATGTCATATATTAATATTAATTTCTACTGTGTATCGAACCCGGTATCCCTGAATTAACTGGTGTGCTAATCTTCGCACCACAGAAGCTGTCAAATTAAAAAGATATACATTATTGGTGTTATGTGAGTTTAATATTGGATTTTTGTTTCCAGCGTTTGCTGACATGGATGCCATATGTTTGTATGGTGTTAGTGTTTCTCTACGTCCTGGTTTATGGCCTAGGTCTTGGGCCTATACCTTACTTTATCGCTTCTGGTAAGTTGACTCTGTATCTATTTTCTAAACCTTAGAGTATATGGAAATGTAGCAACTATTTTCATTAGTGCGACATCTTGTGGCAAATATTCGAACTAAAAACAAAATTAATAAATATTTGTCATTAAGATACATAGTTGGCGCTGCTGTCGACAACATTTTTATATGATGAAAATTAAACATAAAATTCATTGTTTTATACATCGCTGTAAATAAAAAATTTGTATGAAGGAGTCAAACAAATAAATTTGATAGGGATCCATAATAAATAAATTTAATATATGCAAGTATAGACTTTTCAAAAAAACTTTACAGCGAACGCGATGATCGCAATTATTTAGAAAGTATAGTCGTTAAAATTATATTGTGTGTTTATAAACGTCTTTTTTATTTCAGAAATGTTTGAAGTGGCACCCCGGCCAGCTGGCATGGCTTGGGGCTCCCTCGCTAATTGGAGTGGCAACTTTCTAGTCGGCATGTGCTTCCCCACCATGCGGGAGTTCATCGGACCCTATTCGTTCATTATATTCGCTCTCATCACTGCCGCATTGTATGTTTTGCAAAAGTGAGTAGGTTTTGTTTAATTAATCTTTGCTCTGCTATGGATATCAGGACAAGGAAGGACAAGGACTAGAACATCTACGAGGACATAATTAATTGTTTCAGGCGTTACTTTGCGGAGATCCATATTAAAGGAAATTATTTAAAATTTTCTCTCGCCTCGCAACCATACGTATCCTGATGATGCCACGTGAAGTGGCGAAACGCGTCGAGACAAGTTATTGAATGTTGGTGGAAGTTATTTTCCTTCATCGACCTAACGTAGCGGGAATTATAAGCAAAATAATTTTAAATAATTTCCTTATCTACAAGGATAGTCCATCCTAACTGCTCTAATAATGTGCACTTGCTCATCAAGATGGTATAGTGGAGGTGACTGCTGCTTACAGACATTTGTCTATAGCTTGAGGTTTTTTTTTGTTCCAGAATGTACTTCCCGGAAACTCAAGGCAGAACACCGACTCAAGTGTTCCAATTGTGCAGTCGTGGGTTTAGATCTCGTCCGTTACTAGATTCGACTGACAGTTCGCCTTGACAGTGTTTAAAAACGTGGTTTAGTGTAATGGAAAAAGGCTGTCTTTTGCATAATATTTTTTCTTATTTAGGCGAGGCTCATTGGTATATTGTGTTCTTTGTTTAATCTATGAATTAATTACTGTGTTAGAAAGAGAAAGAAGATTTTAGTTATCTAAATTAAGACATGTTTTTATATTTCTAAATCTGATTTGCTTAGTTACTGAGAATCTCCTGATAATCTCAGATTTGTAGTGTTAAGTTGCTTTTGGTGAATTAGATGTATAGATCCCGTCCGTTTATTATTGAACTATGCACATGCACAATTAGGTTACAATTTGCTGGTTTGTGTTGCACTTTAATAAATAAAAATATGCAAAATAAGATGTGGTTTTATTGCGCATTTATCCTATTTAGATGCATATTTTCACTTGTTACACTTGCATGCATTTATTGAGACCTGCGTAAAATATGTGAAGTGTAAAGCAAATACATAATTGTTAGGTTAACTTAATGTATGTAATAATAACATGTGAACAAATGACTCGAGCGCCCTCACTTGGATCTTACGTAAATCTGTCAAACCATATCTATAAACTCAATGGTTTACAAACGATCGGGAGAAAGAAGGTGGTGAAAGATTTACTATAAATTAAACAATAAACTTGATATTTTAATTGATTTATTTAAAATAAAAAAATAATACTTACAAAATATCTAATAATTATACCTATAGCACCGTTTACTTATTATGTTATAATAATTCAACTTAGACCTTCGTCCGAATACAAATTAATTAAAATTTGAGGTCTCTTTCATTCAAATAGTGAGTAAAAAGGACAAAACAAAATACATTATTCACATAACAAATAGAATCCGGGTTTGACTATCTTAGCCATGAGACAGTACATACTAGTCTCACGAAGCCACTATAGTGAGGACAACTGTTGCCTGCAGAAATTTCTTAACCATCAGAAAATTAGCTACGAAAATATTCTTCCAAAATTTTCAATTGATCCCAGCACACTAACAACAGAACCGTGTGTGGTCCTAATCTTAAATAATTGGCGCCAACCCCCTTGTACAACCCTGGCACACTTTCGGACTTCAGTATTTTAACAAAACAATCCATCATTCCCTTGTACAGTTCACCGCGGTTTTGTGCGTTTACACCTGAAATTGGGACTTTATTAATTTTTTTTAAGTGTAACCATACTATCTACATCCATCAATGCTTATCGACACACGAGATTAACATCTAACAAAAGAATATTTGATTACTTTAATAAAAATTATTGATTGATTTTTAAGTTCATTAGAGATTTATTGACCATATAAAGTAACTTTCAAATCTATATTATTGTAATATATTCAATAGCGAAAAGTGCTTTAAATAGTTTGTGAACGACTCCGATTTCTTGACCATAGACAACCCGCGTCTATTTTTCTGTTTAATGCACACAAATACTACATCATAGAACTCAACGTTTAAATTGCTTAAAATTCTCAACTTAGAAGAATACCTAAAATAGAATTTACCTTGATTAGAAAGTCTTGTAGCAACGACATCAAAGGGGTTCAAACAAAATGTCATAACCAAGCCCCCGAGGTTAGCGGCCATAAATGACATGATTAGGGGCGAATTCAAAAACAGGCCTTTCTCTCTTAAATAGTCCTTCGCAAAACCGAAACTCACCATCTGAGAGCTACTACCAGCCATACCCCGTGGTATTTGTGGTGTTACACCACGAAACAATCCTGTAAAATAAAAATCCATAGATCAACCTGAAAGTAGATTGATGACTTGTCTATGGTAGCAGACACCGCTTATAAACCACATTCTAGCTTAACATCAAGCAGAGTGTAGTCATATGTACAAACATACCAGTCAACTGACAAATAATATTTTTGACTTGACTGTAATAATGAGACGATGCAAAACACACTACCTCTAAGTCCCTCCGTTCTATAAATTTGTCCCAGAGCGCTAAATGTCCCACTATGGGAATGCTGATGCCCGACAGCTATTTCTCTAGCCGCTTGTGCCTGCAATCGTGTCTTAACGAGGTAAAATGGCGCCCCACCAACAGACCCCAGGGCTCCACCAACGCCCGCTGATAATGCGCCACCTATCAGCCATGTTTTACCGTCTTCATCCGTTGTCAAGCCGCGCCGTTCACATATTCTGTACACGCCTAATCTAAATAAAAATTAGATACGGTTATAACATCAAGACAAGAACAAGACAACCCTTCGTGTCTGGGGGGCTACTCAGGCATATCCGAAGTTTCGTGATACGGCCGTCACTTCTATAGTTTATGTGAATTTTGACACATAAGCCCGTAAAAAGTCCTGTTAAATGTCCATAAAATAAGCATTGTGTGGCCTATCCGTCGTGACGTCGCTGTCAAATCCGTAATTTCGTGAATGATTACGTAAGTGTTCCTGTGTAGGAAACGTCCGTATTTTCGTCCGAAGTGCGCCTGAGTAGCCCCCCTGGGTTAAATAAATAATATTTGGCGAGGGTAGGTAAAAAAAACTCACATCTACATACAGTGCCCTGACCCCAAATAGAATACCCTGTCCTATGGATACCAAGAGGGCAACACAAACATATAGCACCTATAGCCAAAATAAATATACATATTATAAAAATCATATCATAAATACATAAATGTTATGAATAAGCACATTGTGGGGCACGAAAACATCCCCTATTTCAAAAGGCTGGTAAAGGAAATTTGTATAAGATATTTAAAAAATACCAAAAAGGTTATATACATCCACATTTAGTGTAGATCTTATTGCCCTAAATTTTACACACCCAAGACAAAATTGTTTTCTAGCCAGGAACACTAGCACTATATTTGTTTTGGTCTGGAATAGAATCCGAGACCTCTGCATAACAGACTAACGCACTAACCACATAACAAACCTGAAGGTATTCAAGAAGAATTGAAACCCAAGCATAGCAGTCAGTCCACTTTGCAATGCAGCCAAACCCTCGTTTTTTGCTATTACAAACAAACCATGTGGCACGTTTTTATAATAGACCGAATGTTGACCTTTCTTTTTTAATTCACCTTGGAGTTGTAGCCTGGTTTTTACTACCTGATGAAATAAATGTATTAAATTAATTTTTTATTTATTTATTTCCATAGCTATGTAGCTTGAGATATAACTATGGAAACAATGCAATTTCAAACGTCATAATAAATAAAAAGGTAATATTTGTTATGTTATTTTGAGTTCAAAGTGCTCCGAAGAAATAAACGACTTGTTTAGACATTCAAATTGGAAAATTACAATTTCTTATTGGACTGTTGCCAAAGGTCAACATTTACAAGATTGTCTTCATTAGACATCTGGGGCCATTAATAAGAGAAGTATAAGAGAATTAAAATATATACCATACCATACCATAAATATTTACCTCAATAGGATTCGTAAATAGAGTGGCGAACATAGCGGAAGTACCTCCCATCGCGAAATCAGTAATGTCACGGACGACGCCATCTTTCTTTCTGTCTTCCGCCATTTTCTATGTTTCCCCCTGCAATATATTTTACAGACACATAGAATATTGGTTTTATTATAGAAATACTAGGATTGAAAACTGTTATCTGAATTACGAATAAAACAAGGTTTTAAACAAAATCATTTTTTATTTAAAACACACCCGAAAAAGCAGCATGTTACAAAGAAAACAACTAAAAATTCGTTTATATTTTGGCTAAACTAAATAAAAAGAAATCAACAAAACAATTAATAATTTACTTAACATTAATAAAATCACACCGCACCTAAAAATCTAGGCTTTATATTATAAATTTTAGTCATACTAAAATGCTATTAAATTAAAATGCACCGTTTCTTTGTATATTGTAAGATTTCTACTAACATATACTAATTCAGGTACCAGCCTTCTGTAGAAAACTATAGTCGCTTAAAATCATAGTAAAAATAAAAACTCAAAGGAACCTAAGTTTCAGTTTGTATACATGCATAGAAATTCTTTATTCCTTTATAGTAATCTGTGGGCTTATCACGAATTTAGTCTGGCTTTCAAATCGAACTGTCACAAGTAAAACGGATCCGTTAGCAATCGGGATCATGATTTTTTACTAACGACTAACGAACACCAGCAATCTATCAAATGAACGAAAGATCGAGACATTCGAAAATTAACAAAAAGTATCTAAAATATTGTAGTTCCAAATCCGCACGCGGTGGCGCTGCTCAAATTTCCATACAAATCGCTTGAAGCGAACTCGGTTCGAAAGCCAGACTAAAATTCGTGATAAGCCCACTGATATATAAAATTCTGCAGAAAGCGTTACGAGTATCACAAGGAAAAAGACTGCAAAGATAAATAACGTTAAAATTTCTATGCAAGTTCATACCATTGAGTTAAATATAACAGAGAAGACAACAGAATCAAATATATAAAAATGCAACCTAATTAGGCTACATATCACTCTATCCATATGAAATCAATACATAGTAGATACAGCTGGTAAAACGTTTTATTTTATATATAAATATAATGTGGTAAAGTTCTTTTTCTTTTTTAATTTAGTCTTTAAGTTCTTTGTGAGCTGCACCTATTCCTTCCAAATGTAAAACCTAAAAGTTAACTGGCTCAAGGGCATTAAGTTCGCCTTTTGCATGTATGTGCAAAAAAATGTTAAATAAATAAATAAAAACATAATTTTGAGATATTATATTATAGGTTTTTCCAATACACTGCGTATTCCTTATTGATATTTCAGCGAATACTTTAAATATTCGAATATGGTTAGATCAGTGTTTCTCAACCTTTTTTTGTTGTGGCACACTTAACGATTTCAAAATATGGCGGCATACAAAGAAAAATATTTTAAAATCATATTATTTAATAATATTAACGTTATTATATATATAAAATTTTGCGGCACACTTAGAATTTCATGAAATTTCGTACACTGGCTGAGAATGGCTTAGATAAATCAAAACATAGCAACTCAAGTAAGTGTATTGGTTTTACTCGTTAGTGCTTTATAAGGAAAGTATTCATTCATGCCTTCCGTGATTTAGAACTAATATTCAAATTTCGTTTGACATGTCTCCTATCATATTTAACTCAACATGTCTTCAACAACGCAACTACACTACAAATAGATTCAAACATAATACTGTCATTGAGTCGAACGCATTAAAAATCAACTTTTCAATTCGAGTGTTTTTTGTAAATCTTTCAACATATCCCAAAACACCAGCAGCAGAACTGAATGTGGTGCCTGTCTGAAGTATGATGGGCCTAGTCCTTTATAGAAGGCTAGAAGCCCTTCCGACTTTATAATCTTCTTAGCGCAATCCACTATACCCTTGTACAATAAACCTTTGCCCTTTTCGTCAACAGCTGTAATAAAAACATTAAATAAATTAATCACTACGTCACAGAAAACTTAGGGTTTCGTTTTTTCATATTTTCGAGTGAAGTACAAGGTATGGTATATGTACAAATATGTTTTAAGAAAAAAGTAAACTTCTTCTTTTCTTATAATACTAGAAATATCATAATAAAACAAAATTCGATAATATGCGAGTTTACATAAATAATTTATATTAAAATATCAAAAACCAACAAAAAAATATTTTTTATTATTAGCAACATTATGATTGTAATCTGGCAACATTCAAAATATCTATGCTCTATTATCTACCGCCATTTTTCCCTACATACACGTAATAAATCTCAAATATACAAATTCGATAATACATCTATTTATTTATAATACACACCTTGATTATACAATCTGGTCATAATAACGTCCATGGGTGTTAAAGCAAACGTCTTAACTATGGCGCCAACATTGCTCGCAACAAATGCGGACATATACCTTGATTGTTGAAATACATTATTGTTATTTATCCATTCTTTTGTGCTGAAAAAAAAAACATGTAATTGCAGTGTGTGCCTTAACTCCGCCACTACACCACTGCACCGGAAACGACAGAGTACCATAGATCTAATATGAAATATATTCAGAATGTAGTAAACATAGAACACACAGACCACATTAAATACAGTAATACCCCGTTTTACGCGACCCCGTTATGCGCAGTTTCACTATAACGCGAAATTCAAATTTCGCGCTCAATTGCCCCGCATTACGCGAAAGAGTGCGTATAAACATAATGTAGTCATCAACTTCTCTATGGTCGCGGGAATTTCAGTTTTTTCCGGAACGTATCCCTCGCGTAAAGCGGGGCATTACTGCACTTTTAAAAAAACTTAATTTATTATCGATAAATATTTGCTTCAAATAGGTATCAAACCCGGAGCTTCTATGTAAGCCTGGTTATTGTCCACAAGTATAATCTATAGCAGGGGTAGCTAAGCTCCTTGATAGCCCAAGCCACTTTCAAAATTTGAAATTTTTCACAAGGTACAATAAAATACGTATTTAAAAAGTATACGAAAAAGTATACATATTAATTAAATTAATATATAATTTAAAAGACATTTTGAAACACATATGGAACAATAATAATTTTTTTAAAATATAAAAGCACAAAAATGAAAAGGGAACTTGGATACATTTATCGAGAGCCACAAATAATCCTTCAAATAGCCGCATGTAGCTTGCGAACCGCAGGTTGGCTCCCCCTGATCTATAGTAATTCAATTTAATTACAATATATTTCATCCATACATACTGCTTACCCCACACAGGTATTAAAGAACGATTATTATAACAACTTCCTGAATATTATCTTTAAATTATTACATCTTATCTTTAACTCTTTAAGTCTATAAAGCAGTAGATAATAATATTAAAACAATTTATTTTATTTATTGTATTATTAAGAATTATGCTTTTTCGATAACAAACACAAAAGTACACATTAATACTGATAGTATGTTTCAGTCTCTTAAATTACTTAAACCTATTTCGGTTCACAATTGAACTCTTTACAACAGCAGCTCTCAAACTTTTTTGGCGAAAAAAAAAGCCTTAATATAATTATAAAAAACTGATTTATATGTATTTATGAATAATCAATCATATTGCAATGTAATATTACGTAATATTTAGTTGGAATATTTAGATGTAACCTTATAATCTCCCTTTGGTAGGTATTTTTGCAGTATTTAGGCCCTAGGGTTCCGCGGAACACACTTTGAGAATGCCTGTTTTACAAAACAAAGGAAACTACAGTGCAACAAAATCACTTTGAGACTTATTCACCCAATTAATTACATTTCCTTGTCTCTAGGGATTTCCTCTCCTGAGATTACCTCACCATAGGCAATATTATTATGTTTATTTAATCATTATTATTTTTCTTAACATTGCACCCTTATTATCCCCACTGACACTAACAAAAGTTAGTTGGTAAATAATGCCAACAGCAAAATAACTTCATTATTATTAAATTCTATTATTCAGTACTTTTCATACAATATACCATATTTTTACTCTCCATCCACATTAAAGACAAGAAAAAGCGAATATAGTACCACATCAACTGCATCAAAAATACCATAACTTACCATTCATAAGAAGCAATTTGAGAAGCAGAACCAATGGAATTCCTCATCATCATACCATGAGCGCCTCTCCAAAGACCACTTAATCCATTCTTTTGATAAATCTTCACAATCGCATACCAAGATCCCTGATGACCGTGCTGAGTCCCAACAGCAATTTTCTCCGAGGAATAAGACATTAATTGAGTCTTTACCAGTTGTAAAGGACTCCCAAAAAATGCCCCCAGCATCCCCGAGAAGGCTCCAACTATTAAGCTATTAAAAAATTTTGTGTCGCCTGTTTCATCTCTAAGCAAACCAAAGTCATCTGCATGTTGGTATACACCTAACCTATTTATAGATATATAAAAATTAACTTTACTTATAAAGCTTAATGTACATATAAAAATAATAATTTAAAATAATATGCACTTACCTTACACCATTAACAACAAGTTGAAACCACAACGCAGGCACAAGTCCTTTTTGTAAAGAAGCAACTCCATCATGTTTAATCATAGTATACATAGCATGTAAGATATTTTTATAATAAACTGCATGTTGGCCTCTAGCACGGAGCTCCCCTTGCAATTGCATCCGAGTCTTCACAACATCAAATGGGTTACTAAAGAACCCAGCTCCCACTCCCGCTAAACCACCGGCAATGAAGTCCATATCTGAAGATATAGGCCCCATGCACTTCAGTAAATATACATTTATAAACAATTTTTGTTAGCACAACACTATTTCACACATTATTACCGAATATGATTAATAAAACGCACAATAAACACAATTTCAAACACGGTTATAAGCCACGAGTGTTAACACGCCGAAAAATGCAAACGGTGAATTAGAAATACATTAAATACTCAGATAAGAACATGTGGTTACCTAATAACAATAGTAGATCTTGATCAGGTAATCATCTCCCGGATTTCATCATAACACTACTGACCTCATGACTAAAACTTGAAATGGAATAATTATAATTTTATCTTTCGATTTCGTAACATTACGAATGGAATTTGAAGTGACAAGTGTCAAATTTTGACAATCAGCTGGTGTAATCCTATCGTATAAATATGTCAGATTAACTGCTTACTTTTGTTTACATTTGTCATTTTTTAAATTGTAGCATTATGCTTATTAGTGCCAACAATAAATTTATTATTTTTAGTAATTTTTCCGTTTAGTTACGTATAAATCTCAATTACTTTTAATTATTACTTCATAAATTTCGTAATATTATTACAGGCCTAAGAATACGACATTAATAATATTAAAAAGTAATTAAAATGACGATTAGTATATAATTACAAATTCAACTGTGCATTTGTCTGTAACTCGGGTTATATTATAACGTATTTACATATTGTTATGTATATTATTTGAATATTTTATTTCATCAAAAGGTCAAGGCTGTTGGGCATGACTAAACTAAAAAATTAAAAACAAAATATTTTTATCAATCAATCTATCAAAGTGAAAACTAAAATAAATATGTCTAGGTTTTTACGATATTAAATTTAATGTGTTATTTACTCACCTCAATCCGTTATATATTGCAATAAAAATGGCTCTCGTAGAAGGCATGTTCCTATTCGAAGTGGTAGTTGAAAGCATAAAAAATTTAATAGAATGCAAACAATTAGTCATTAAAGCAGATTTCGCTGACATATTCTCACTGGAGCTACGAGATCCGAAACAATTAAACATTGTGTTGCCGGAACCTCCTCCGCTTCCACCAGAGCCGGCTGGCAAGAAGAAGGCCAAGCCTAAACCAAAACCGAAAGGTAAAAAGGGTAAAGGGGTGGTAGAGGAAGCACCGAAAGAAGTGCTTATACAATCCGGCCAATCGGTTTTATTCGCATGTAGCGCAGAATACCTTATACAATGTATGAAAAAGAGTCCCATGCAAATATCGTTATGGGATAGGGAAGAGAGATTAAAGTATATAGGCACTAATTACATTCCTTGGGATGAAGTTTATTTGGAATATCTTTCTAAAATATTGAATTGCGAATTCCCTCGGCCTGTTTTTGTGAAGGACGAATACAATGTGTTCGAAGAAGGCACTGCAAAGTTAGTAGCTAAGCTTGGAATACAGATAAAGTTAAGTTTCTTGAAAGATAGAGTAATCGCAGCATTCCGCACTTTGTCAGAAGATCCTAACATAAGAAGGTATCTCTACACAGGCCTCAATTCTAAAACGACTTCATACATGTGTACAATGAAAACAAGTGATAGTATTTTCATAGAAAATTCAAATAAAATCGAAAATAAATTTGTGGAAGACAACACTGTTAAGCCAATACAATACGCTAACTTTAAGAATGCACCAAGCGCTAATCTAACATATTTAGATGAACAAGACTATTGCTGTATAAGAAAAGCGGATAAATTACCAGAGTCCAAATATAAATCTCCCGAAACAGTACCAGATATTGACGAAATATCAGATTACATACGAAAGATAATAGTTTCTTGCAATGATAACATGAGAATGCTCACTCCTCGTACAATTCTTAAGCCAAGAGTTAAAGCCACAGATATTGATCGTCTATGCTATTGCCAACAGACTGGTTGGCCGAAGAGTGAATTAGCCGAACGGATGAAGAACGACGTCACAGCCGACCAATGCCCTGTTTGTATAAACAAATACAAAAAACGTGAAGGATCACGGGCGGCCACATTTGATATCGCAAATATTAGAGGTATATGCGGGAAGGCCGATTGTAAAATTGCTAGAGATCTTCGAGCTTATATTCTTCAGTTAGTCGAAGAAGATAATACAGAAGTAGACATTAATGAGATAATAGGCCCATGCGGAAGCAAATCTTGTACTCTGGCTGAAAAAGTGCAGGAGTTTCTGCGACATGAAGGCGTCTTTCATAGTCCGACTACACTTAAAGGCCTATCTACTCAATGCGGTTGCGTAAAGACAATGAAGGATGCATTGTCAAGAAAAGCCAAGTCTTGTCATTCTATTTGTAGTAAAGACTGTGTCAATATATCAGAAAGCGATGAGGACCAAGTGTGTGGAGGTCCCAAATGTCCAACAACCAATAAAAATTATAAAGTCTACTATTTTAGCATCGAATATGATAAAGATATAAATTCGTCCACTAAATCACCCGTATCATCGCCTTCCCGTTCAGGCTCTGGAACGTCGTCAAAGTACAAGTATTGCGATTCAGAATGTCCGAGTTTTATTGCATCAAAATCTGTAATAACATGTTCCAAAACGACGTGTTGTACAAAATCTTTAGCGAATAAAGCACAAGCTGAAAAAGACTCTAAATGTCATGATGTCGTGTGCCCACAGATGAATGCAAACTCTCCAAGTCCAGCTGATAGTGATATAATTCTAAACATAAACGACATAACGAATCAATGCTGTGTTGAAAGCTGTGATGTCGCTGAAAGAGTTAAAAATTTTATAGTGGACAATTGGGAATACAGACAAAAAAGGACTAAGACAGATGACGACGATCCATGCTATTGCGATTGCTCTTGTAATTTAAAATTAACACATAAAACTACATACTGCGATATATGTGGAGGATATGAAGCCAGAGGATCAGATATGGATGAACAGCCTCCCTATGCGATGGCTCATCCATGTCCTGTATACCATAAGTTGTACGATAAACGTAAAATTGTTGTTCCAAGTCCCTGGGGAGACAAACAAGCCGAAAAAGCAACATCTGATACGGTTAGTCACAAAACTTCGAAGAAATCTGAAAGAGATCAGTCAATTAAAGATGAATATTTAACATCCAAAGATGATACTGAACCTATGAAAAAAGAACCCGAAAAGAAAGCACCAGTTGAAAAGGAACAAAAGCAAAAAAGGGCTAGCATAAAAAAGCTTGATAACATAAGTAAAGCGGAGACAAATCTTCAAGGTAATTAAATTTTAATCTTTAAGCTTATATGTTAACATAATATGTTAAATACAATGCAATGTTATGTTATTGTTGCAGTAAAAGTTGAGAAAAAGGCAGTCAAAAAACGTGTTAGAAGCGTACCTAAAAATATGGGGTGGCTGTGGACAGCTGAAGATGTTCCTGGCATGAAGGTATTGATTAGCACGTTTAGTATTATATCACTAACATATGTCAAAATCATAATTGTGACTGTATTTTTTCCAGCTACGACCAAATTGGAAACCTGGAGCGTCTCTTAAAGGTTTGGTAAGACGATATAGGGCCATGCGTGGGTCAGTTGACATCATTGCAAAAAAGAAAAGAGCTATGTTACAGAAAAGGAAGAAATTAGAAATGAAACCTACGTTGATAGTTAGAAAAACTGACGGAGAGTACAATGTTCAAATGGAAGTTTTGAAAAAATATTCAAAGGATAGATTAATATTTCAATATCCTTATGAGGAAAAGCCTCCTTTGATATATACCGTGGGGAAAACAGAAGAAGAGATACAGAAAATTGTAAGTAAGCGCGAAAGGAGAGAACGTCGTGAGACCAGAAGAAAATGTAAGTTACTTCAGTCTACATTTAGGAATAGGTGTCAGGAAATTTGTTTAAAAGCTTACAATCAAGCTATTGGTATTTTACCTAAACCTAACCCTAATTATCCTACGTGTCCTTGTGACGTTGATGGAGCACACGCCGAAAGCCCACAAATAGACTCATGTTCGTGTTCTGATGAAGATATCTCAACCAGTGATACAGATGGAGATGATTGGATTATACAATTTACACCACCTGCAGCGAGGTGGGATATTAAGGCCAAACATCCGGCTGTGACCCATGAAAATGAAACCCAGTATACTTATTTAGATTATAAAGTAAAGTTATTAGATAAAAGTGGCAATCCTGTGCCGAGATATTTCAAAGGACCAGATGGGAAGCAGGAGTGTAGCGATTTAGGTGGTTTCTGGGGCCCAGATCATCAGTGGTTAGAAATAAATAGAGATGGTTACATCGGAGCTGATAATCGTTGGATCCCTATGAACTTTATTGGACCAGATGGTATGTATTATTCAGCTGAAGAAGGATTCTTCACTGATAGTGCTGGACACACTCTCAAATTGGGTGTTGATGGTTATATTGATAAAGATGGTAAATGGGCGTGGTATCCAGCGGGAAGGAAACGAAAAGAGACCGATAAGAAGAAGCACTTGACAACAAATGCTACTAATACGGTTGCAAAATTGAGCAAGGACTTAAAATCTGATAAGGGTAAAGATGATAATGCTAAACATCCCAAAGAAACAAAAGGTAAAGTTACATCGAAACCAGCAGCAACAAAGCAAACACCAAAAGAAGCTAACGTCGGTAAAACAAAGAATGTGTCAATGTCGCCTTATTCTAAATCAAAACAAGTGATGAGCATTACGACGATTTCCGCACAATGTAAATCCCCAATCAGAAAATCACCGATGTCCATTAAGAAACATAAATTTGAAAATTATTCAAGATTTGATCAGTATAGAGAAATTATGGACGATGGCACAATTTACAAGTGTCTTCCGACCAAACCAGTTGTACTTAAAGCCAATAGAGCATGTAATACGAAAAAGGTGTCTTTGTTTACAATGGTGTAATTAATAAATGCTATACATAATGTGACAGATTGTTTTATTTTCATTCAATTTTTGTACTCGAATGTCTTGTAAAAATAGTTGTGCCGGTAAAGTGTTATCTGGAAATGACCTATCAATTGATTATAAAGTCATAAAAACACGTTTTTTGAATACAAATTGTGGGCGTGTACCATTCATATCAAGTATCGATGTGTGTCAAAATTTGTTTATCGTGATGTGACATTTCATTTGACTTGAAAAATTTTTCGTAGTATTAGGATGTTTTAAAATTGTATTATTCGAGTCCAAATCTCAGGAGTGTAAGCAATTTGGTAGCAAAAATGTCGTTTGCATTATTTCAATTTGAAATAACAGTACTCAAAATAAGTTGTTTATTAAAATGCAAGGAGTATTATATTAGAAGTGATTTTGCCGATGTTTTCTCTATATATTTGAAAAATCCAAAACTTAAAATAAATAACAAAAATCAAACGCAAGGAAAGAAAAAGAACAAAAATAAATATTTAAATGATGAAAGAGGTGATTGTGTTTATAGTCCTCATCCGCAGATAGTTGAATTTATAAGTACTACGGAGCAATTACGGCAAAAAATGAAACTACATCCATTAGTGTTAACTATATTGACAAAAAAACAGGAAAAGATTGATACAGGAACAATACACATACCTTGGAACGACTCGTTTTATGACTTCCTAGATGGTACCACATCTACTATACCTCAAAGAATCACAGATAAAGCTAAATATCACTTGTACAGTAACGATAGAAGTAAACGAATGGCGGTTATAACTTTACAAATAAAGCTCAGCCATTGTAACGATAATTGTGAATGTAGAAGCGTCTATTCTGACTCAAACGTTTCAACTTATGTTGGAAAAAATGATATCCTCAACCATGGCACTATAAAAACAAGATATCGTGGGAAAACAGTAGATGCATACGATAACAAGAAAATTAAAGCAAAAAGAGAATCGGTGTCTGATCTTAGCCAAGGAGATAAACAACTCACTCCATGTGATAATTCAGAAAATATGAAAGGAAGTCTTTCAGATTTTACTAGTATAAAACAACTACAAGACGAACTATGCAATTATTTTATTAACAATGACAATGATGCATTTCCGAAACAAGTATTTTGTGTTGGATACTGTGCAGTAGAACATGATAAACCACCACCTTCGACAACGTCAAGTAAAACTTCTAACAAAGTAACATCTTCACCTTCTTCTGAAAACGGACAGCCTGTAGAGAAATATAAATTAAATTTGTGTGATGATGAGTGTCCTCAGGCAAATAATACTCACAGCTTATGCGCTTTGGATTTACCAGAAAAAGCTAGATCTATGATTGTTATAACAGAGTGTCATGATGTCAATTGCGATAATAAAGAGAAAGATGTTGTTAGTCCAATCAGCAGTAAAATACTAATAGATTTGCATAATCTAGGTCGTGATTGTTGTAAACCTGAAGTTAAAATAGAAGAAATAAATGTTGATATGAAAACGAATGTGAAGTTTGAGGATCATACTTGTGATTGTGCGTGTGAATGTACTTTCGGATTCATTAAGAAGACGACATATTGTACTGTATGCAGAGGATACGAAGTAAAGGGGTCGGATCTTGCCGGTCAACTTTTACATGAATTACCTCATCCGTGTCCTTTATATCATAATTTGATGGACAAATACAAGTCGAAAAGTCTTATTCTGAGCACTTCGGGCAGTGGAAGTAAAAGAACTCTTAAATCTGGCAAGTCTAGTGGTAAATCCAGTGGGAAAACGTTGTCGGGTAATTCAAAGGAATTTTTAACCAGTAAATCAGATCTTATACAAAAGAAATCTAATATGGTGTTTGATAAGAAATCTTTGGGAGACGTTTCCAAAAAAAGCGCAGATGTAGAAGCAGAGAAAGCAAAAAAAATTGATAAGGATGCAAGATTTAAATTTAAACATGGATACCAGGGTATACGTAAGTAGCTTTGGTCCTTGAAGCCTTTGTATAATTTTCCTGTCTAGTTAGTATTCTTAACGCAATTTGTTTTTAGCTCGCATAATTGGAAAGGAAGAAATAAAGCCTACGGGAGTTCCCAAGCGTATGGGATGGTTATGGAATGCTGAGGATATACCTGGAATGAAGGTAGGTTTATATAAATATTGTTTTGCAGCCCGTGTTTTATTTTGTTTTTTTTTTCGTAGTCCCGTCCAAACTGGAAACCTGGAGCCACACATAAACATGTAGTAAAGTTATTAAAAATAGCAAAGAACCCCGACGTAATAATATCTAAGAAAAAGAGGAGAAGGGACGCTAACAAAAAGAAGAATGCTAAAAGACCATTGCTAACTGTTCATAAAAAGGATGGCGAGTATAATGTTACTATGGAAACAGTGAAACTTATGCAGAAACCACGAACAGTGAATCAGTTTCCTTATGAAGATAAACCACCTTTTACATTCGTCATCGGAAGAACCGAAGAAGAGAATTACCAACGCCAAAAAAGGAGAGAAAGAGCGCAAAGGAATCTTGAAAGAGAAAAGAGACAATTTATAGAAAGTTCTTTCAAGAACGTATGTAAAGAAATTTGCTTAAAGACTTACCAACAGGCCCTCGGTATATTGCCGGGCACGGAGGATCCCGATTGCCCCTGTTTCCCGACGATACAAGATAAAGATGACAGTGATATGGAACGAGAATGTTCATGTTCCGATGATAAAAGGAGTCTAGAATCCGAGACTGATTCAGATGAATGGATTGTTAACTTTACTCCACCAAACGCTAAATTTGATCCTAATATGAAAGTCAAAAGAGTTATAAAAGTCGATAGTGCTACTCAGTACACATATTTAGACTACAAAGTTAAATTATTGGATAGGCTAGGTTACCCAGTACCACGATTTTTTAAAGGACCTGATGGTAAAGAACAATGTAGTGATTTGGGCGGTTTCTGGGATCCTGATAAGAAATGGCTAGAAATAAACGTAGATGGATATATAGCTCCAGATGGTCGTTGGGCACCTAATTCCTTTATCGGTCCTGAAGGAGACCAAATTGATACTGATACAGGCAAATTTCAATGCACCAATGGGAATTGGCTAATGGTAGGTGTCGATGGTTACATAAACGCAGACGGCAAATGGCAATATTATAGACGAACTACGCTACGATTGGGAAAAGATCGATCGCGTAGTATTGGTTGTGGATCGCCAAAGAAAAATATTGGTTCAGGTGATGTAAAAGATAAAAATATTAAAGTACCACAACCTCCCGTGCACGATGTAAAGAAGGGCTCTGGCAGTAAAACCAAGTCGAGTGTCTGGAGTTGTTTCGCAGAAAATATATCACCTAAATATTTGTCTGAGATGGGTATCGTTGGACACGGACATGATAGAGTATTATTGAAAAAATCTTTAACAGAAATGGCTGCGCGAGGTGAGAAAGTAAAAATTCCCCAACCGAGTACTGTGCCGAAACTATTAAGACGTAATGTAATGAAAGTGCACAAATCTCGTAGTTATTTTGTAGAAAAGCCAAGATGTCATCATCCCTTGCCATCTGAAAAGGGCGTGATCGCTGTAGACGAGGATGGCAATAAAGTTTATTTTAGAATAAAAAGTTATAAAAATAAAAGAAACTTTGGAAGAGCACACGCTTTAAAAGAACAAGGGATAAGTTTGAGCTCCTTTCACGTACCCTGTTTAACATCATTTGTGAATACTGAAATGATGAAGCAACAACTGAGGGACAGACTGTTTACACTAGCAGCAAAGCTGAACTCAAATCAAGAGTATTAAAACCACATAAAGATCATAAAACTAAGTTTATAAGAAATAATTATAATTTATTTTTTAATTATCAATTAATTTTATTTACCCTGAACTTTATTTATCTATTTTTTTCTTTAAAATAATGATTTGTAAGTACCTATTTATTTTTATTATTTTATTTCATAATAATTTATTTTAATTAAAAAATATAATAATATGCATTGACCTACAGGTAAAAAAAGGATGGAGACCAGGTGCGATCACAAATAAACTCCTAAAATCTCTACTCAAAGCGAAAACGCGTAAAGTAACTGAGGTTGAAGTAGTTAAACCAGTTAAAAAACGAAAACCTGTTGTAGAAAAACCCTTGCTTGTTGTGAGCAAAAAAGATGGGGTTTATAAAATTAAAATGGAGGGTAGTAATGATGAAGGAAAACCTAACCCTATTACATACGCAGTAGGTAGAAAGGATAACACTTTAAGACTGGAGGCCCATGAGAAGAATAGAAATAAAATAATAAAAGAAAAATTACGAGAAATATTTGATGAGAGCCTAACAGATGTATGCGAAGATATTTGTTTAGAAGCTTACAATGAAGCATTGGGCATTAAAAGTGTCAAAGTTGAAAATGCAACGGAGAATGAACCTCACGACGATGCATCTGTAGTTACCGATGGAAGTTCATTGGATTTGGAGTGGGAGATGCAATTTACACCGCCTAGTGCTAAAATAAAACATACTGTTTAGATTTTTAAAATTTACTATTAATTAAATACATAAATAATTCACTTTATCTCTTTCTAAAGCAGCCTGGGTAGCAACAATTCCCTCTTTCTGTACATTTTTCTGATTCAGTACTTGTCAGGGTTAATTTGGGATATTACTTAAATCTAAAAATGTTTTCGAATCAACAAGAACGTACAAAGTTTTCATTAAAATAATTGTGTACACGAACGAATATGCCTCTACACTATCGGCATCATTAACGATAAAATCAATATGCCCCTTGTAATTTTATTAATATTTAATTATTGTCAAGGTGAATCCTTGTTTATTTTGTGAAGATATTTCATAATTTTAGTTAGAAATTCAATTTTAATATTGTAGCGATGAATTTAAAAAATACTATTAAACTATTTAAGTTTATATTTAGTTTTTCTTTAATGTTAGAAATTTTCTACAAGCATACATAACCTATAAATACAACAACAATTTACAACATAGAGAACAGATAGATATATGTTGACAAGGCGGCGTAATTATAACAGAAGAAAATTTACAAACGGAGTAATTAAATTAGATTTTATATACGTCTAATAACTAATGTAAAGAAAGAAAGATAAAATGTAATGTGCATAATTTTGTGTTACCATACAAGATGTGTTTTATAAATACAAATATGTATTAGATAACATTATTGGACTTTACGAACAAAATATTTTTATATGAAACTTCAATCGTTTTGAATTTACAAAGACTCTCATCGAAACATTTTCGGCTCGGTATATATTATAAATTATAATACAATGCCCTGACTCTACATTCGGGGACCCTGTCTTACAAAACTAGCTAGATGATTCAAGACCGGATTGGACAACGTCGACAGTGGACCTGTTTACTCAAGCTAATATATCGGAGAAAATTAAAAATAAAACTCGCAAATTAAAATTTAATTTAAAAGTAAATCATTAAGACGGTCCCATATAAGCAAAGAGCACGTGGTATGAGGCGCCAATCTCAAGTACAGAGGAATCACACCCTTATACAGCCCGTGCAGGCCTTCTGTCTTGAATGTTTTCGCAAAACAATCAATCACACCGCTATACATCCTTTCTGTGCCGGTTCCTGTAAGTAACACATAGATATATACATATAAAGGGAATATAATATAAAACCCGCTTTGCATTTCTTTTGTTTTACCTTTTCTTTATGCAACTAACATTAAATAATAATACAGATTGCTCTATCTACAGAACTAGTTAAGAGAAATTTTTATGAGTCGAAGCCCAGTCAACTTTGGGAACCAATAATCTAAAACAGTAATTGTTATTATTTTATTGTTGACATTTTATTATTATTATTATTGTATATGTTTTGTAATCGACTCCTTGCATGGCGTATTGGAGTTGACTGTAAGGTCATGTAAAGGATTATGTTTAAATAAATAAATTATTATTAATCCCTACTTCTCCAATAGTCTATTACCTTGATTGTAGAGTCGTGTATTAATGACATCTAACGGGCACATAATTATTGCTACTATAACCCCACTGACCATGCTTGAAAGAAGTGAAAGAACCATTGGCTTATCCACGGCTATGCCATACGCTAACAGCTTATCTTTGGCGCTGGAAAGGAACAACAGTTTTTACTATGAATAGTTCCAATTATAAAAAAAGTTATTAATCTGGTACAGTTCGTTCAACACCAGCATACTTACATAGAAAAAGCTGGTAACTGTCCGGCACTACCAATCCCGACTCGTATAACAATACCATTAATACCAGAAAGATAACCCTTAAACCCCTCAGTTCTATATATCGTTTTGAACGCATCCCAAGTCCCTTTGTACTTATGTTGTTTACCAACAGCTATTTTCTCACTAGCTCTTGAATGTAATCTGGTTAGAATAGAAAAAAATATCGCTTATTACGTGACTGTTTAAGTCGACTTGTATATCTATTAGAATTATTCGAATTAGAAGAACAACGAAACAAAATCGAAAGTAATTTAATTCTTGCTTCAGTGCTTGTTAAAAACATCTGCTGTGCTGCATAGAGCGAACCTATCGGTGAGTAGCGGAACCTAAAACGCTCCACACAAAAAAAGCTATTCACATTAAGGTCTCTGTATGCATTGAAAATAGATTTACAATTATAATATGCAATTACCTAGTAAATTAAATACCTAGTTTTAACAATAGAGAACGGATTCCCTACAATCCCGCCGCAAGCTCCGCAAATGCCAGAACAAATTATTGCATTATAAAGAACGGTTTCGCCTTTTTCGTTTCTTGTCCATCCGTCTGTGTCGGCTTTTCTATAGAGACCTAATCTGGCGAAGTAATTCATTATCAAATGTCATTTTATTTTATACAGAAAGATTTAATTGAACGTTTGGTGCAGAAAATGTGTTACTAGCTATCATTAGTAGAGAGATTTATCCAAACGTTCAACTGAAAAACCGATATAATTTAGACTAATAATAATCTAACTGTAACGATATCCATTCAATAATAATAGAATTTAAATGGTATGTTTTTTATTTAAAAAAAAATTACGTTCTTTCGTTTACTTTAATTAATTTAATCCTACGTTTCGAAGTGGCCGTGATCGCTGCAAAGCTTCCGAAACAATAGATTACTTTAATTAAAATAAATTTTATTCAACTTATATCATATCAAAAAATATTATGAACAAGTTTTTGTTTCGACTTGGTAGTACTCGCATATAATATATAAGCAAAAAATTAACCACATATATGATAAATATAAGTTGTAATTATATAAAATTAAAGACTAATCTTAAATGCACATAAAAAACATTACCTAACAGAATTCATCGTAAAACCAAAAATCATAGCTGCAGCCAAGCCCCTTTGCAGCGCAAATACACCATCGTTTTTGATCACCGTATAAAACCCATGCGCTATGCCTTTATATAGGACACTTTGACGAAACCGCGGTTTGAGTTCCCCCTGTAATTGGAGCCTCGTCTTTATTACATCGACCGGGTTTGAAAATATTGTTGCACCAGCGCCCGCTATACCTCCAATGATGTACTCCATGTTGTGTGTATCTGTGATAAAAATTCAGGCGTTTTTCATATTTTGGGAACAACTTCACCACAAATTTGAAATGAAAATGCTTTCTTTCAACAAAACAACTTAAATGTATACCTACATCTACCCTCAAGTTAACATTTTGTGTCTTATTTTTGTGTCCACGATAATCCCACAATACCTCCTAATTATAAACAATCTTCTTCTTTTATTATTGGCAGATGTCTAATGAAGACAATTCTGCCAATGTCAAGTATTCGGATAACAGCCCAACAAGGAAGTACAAAATTTTAATACCCACGTAAACCCTCATGACAAAAAACCATCTTTCCTTCCCATTTATTTAAAAACAAAAAAATCTAAAATTTCATCGTAATATCGCAACATGATCGTTTTATCAAAAATTAAAAGAAAATGTACCACTTTTAATTGATAATTAATTAATTAATCGTTGTAGTGTTTACCAATAAGTTAATTTATTTTATGTTTATTAAATTTTTTTTTAACATGAGTATTTATGTGTAATATTAGAATTGTATAATTTCTTGATGTAGTGATATTGGCAGAATTGTCTTCATTAGACATCTGAGGCTATTATAAAGAAGAAAAAGACGTATTGATGTTATTTATTATATTTGTGCTATACTTTAGAAAATGCTCGCCGAAATATATCAAGGTCTTTGAATTAATAGTAAAAATAACTAAGATTAACAATGTTTTATATAAACTGGAGACGCCAGAAAACACATGCGCAAATCACGTGCGTAAACTGGACGAGGCATATATTTTTACCATAGAAACATTGTAAGACAAAAATGGCTGACTTAAGGTAAAACTATATACAGGTTAAGTTTATTAAATAATTTGTAAATAAAGTTGAAATTAATGAGTTTTTGAATTTATTTTTAAATTGTAATTACAGTTATTCACTAACAAAAAATTGCACAACTGAAGTTATAAAAAGAAATTAATTACTTACTTTTTTTATTTTTCGCCATTTTTATTTCACTTATTATTACAATTATTACGCTATTATAAGTTTAACTAAAACAATATTTTAGGTAAAAATAGTTTCCGTATACAATATACGATCCACACTACGTTTCGCAATTGGCATTGAACTAAAATGACATAACTAATGAAATAAAGAAGCAAATAATGTTTTAAACAAACATTTGTATTACACAACTCGTTTTGTATCTATCTGTTATTTAACGGTCATATGATAAGCGGCAATGTATAGAATCTTTATGTTGAACTACAATTTCAATAATACCGAGTTTATACAGACTGATAAAGCTAGTCTGGTTTATTTACGTAATTCAAGAGAATTCAAGGGATCCGAATATTATTCTCGCTTATAGAGGTTTCTCACTAATCCAGGTTCGACTGTAATACCTAATGTAATTTATATAAAAATACCAACTAAATTAACTTATTAACACTTAAAAAATAAATAAGCATACGTATCGATTCTAAAGGTATTTTCACGTTTAATCTGATTTTGTTCTTTTTAAATGTTTAAGATTTTTAGAGTAAACATGCTTTACAAGATTTTACGACTATATACTTGCAAAGTTATAGACTTTACGTATTTTATACAGTATAAATTCTATATAAAGCCGCTCTATTTAACGACAAACTCCCTAGAATGTCAAAATTTGGTAACTTTGGTTTACCTTGTTATTATACACTCTATGTAACATCACACCCACTCTAAATAACGACAACAACACGTCATTATTAAGCAATAAACAGTAATTTGTAAGTTGCAGAAATTAATAAGAACTGCTTCTGTGTACGTTCTTTATACTTTATTAGTAAATACATATGTATTATAATAGTAAAATAGAATGGATTTTTATTCTCTCTATTTAACAACAACTCTTACTATGACGCCCTAAAACGCGTGGTGCCTTAAGTGTCGCTATACAGAGTTTACACTATACGTAAATATAATAAGTAATAAAATATTTAGTTTACATTATCAGAACATAAAACCAGCTTAATTGACACAATTTGTTTGACCTCTATTACAAAGAAATTAGGTCGAAAGCGTTACATTGAAAACAAAAGCAATTTCGTGTCGAGGACATCCCTCTGTGCATTGATATCAAATAATATATTGATAAATACCAATTACATTTAGGTATACACGAGGCCGAATAGAAATTTCACGTACACTTTCCTAGTACGGATATTTATTTATTTAATTACGTCCTTACTTACAATTATCAAATACAAAAAAAAGTATAAAAAGAAACAACTGAAAATTGACTAGGCTTCAACTCACATAACAAATATTTTCAATCTCAGGACTTACTTTTTTTTATTGATAGCCCAGCATATGACCACACTCCGCCTGATGTTAAGCTAGAGTGCGGTCCATGAGTGGAGACAACTGTTACCACAGACAGATGTCCACTATGCCGGCTTGAGGAGACGAATGTGCTCTGTCCAAATTAACAGGGCACACTCCTCTCGTTATCCCGGCTACTTCCAAGCTGATCACTTCACAGGTGTTCCGCTTGAAAGTGGTGGTACTTCCCCAGGACGGCATCATACTGGGCTAATGCCTACCACTCTTTGTGTGCCTATATTTTTATTCTATAGGCATTGAGCGACCAAAGTACATATAACAAAATTACATTGGTACTGGCTTAATTTTTGAGAGACTCGCGAGTCCGCACCCTCAACCACTAGGCCACGGCCGCTCTATAAATACCTATTGGCTATCTTAGAAAAATAGGAGTATGTAGCCTTTGCCTATTTTTAAACATAAATTATTCCATAGCAATGTGAGGAACTTGTCAAGCCAGCGTGTCTACTGTTGTTTTTTGTGTGCATTTTATTGTAATACATCACTATTCGTTGCAACCGAGTTGTTTCACTCCAAAATCTTCATCACTCGTGTCTTCGAACACACCCCCGCGTTACAAATATAAATATTGTTCAGCTCACATTTTTTTTGGTAGCGAGACGCGAAACTATTTAATGCCATCGTATTTGTTCTAATTGGAATGAAAAATATTGAAATACAAGCGTTAACAATGCTCGTAACCCAAAGTTTGAGAACTTCTGATTTAACTTATTTGAAAGATTTTTGCGGCTTATTCAAGTTTATACTAAAACAATCCTAAAGTATTTACTTTACAGTATTTAGTCAACAAATAACATGCTTATTGGTCAATAATTACATACTGTTGGCAATTTTTTTGGCAATTAAAAAAGAAATGTATTCATTAATAATTATATTGCAAAGTAATATTTATACATATAATTATGTACGTATTACTGATTTTAAATTTTAAATAGCAATATTTAAATGTAACCTTATAATCTCCCTTTCGTTAGTATTTTATGCAGTATTTTCGCTCTAGAGCTCCATGGAACACACTGAGAATGGCTGTGTTATATGACTCATCATCAACTACAAAAAATAGTAATTGATTAAGTGAAAGTTTTCTGCGTATAAAAAGCTTTAATGGCATGTGATAACGCACTAGGTATATAATTTAGCAATCATAGTATTACCTACTGAACATGACCTCGACCGTGGCCGTAAATTATAGACCTCTATGATCCCTAAGTGAGGTCAATTAGGCACTAAAGCTGAATTTGTGATGAACATAAGTGATTAGTCATTATATATCACCATATTGTTTGATTCATTTTTATGAATAATAATAAAAAATACTGGAATAACAATTTTAAAATTATGGTAAAATTGTTATTTAGATGTCAATTTTAAAATTTAATACCATATTTTTAAATACGCAATCATAAAAAACAAAATGTCTTTAATAATCTCCGATATTTTATGTAAATTTTTTGGTACAGTATAAATATTTTATTTAAAAAATATGATTATTTACGAAAGTTAATTTTGAGAAATATAGATGTCGTGTTTTGAGACAGTGAATAACCCATGAAGGTCAAGCGTCCGATCGATTATTCCACCTCTGAATAATGATGGTCACTAACTCCCCACTTTAATCATCAAATACTCCCCTCCTATAATAGGAGGCAGTTATTGTATGAGTTGCAGTTGTTAGTGATTGCTCATGATTCAAAGTGCGTCATTGATTCTATTTTGCTTTTTCTTTTGTTTTTGTGTGTATTAAAAATGTGTAAATAAAAATATTACTACTATATTAAACCATTTTAAGCTAAATTTAACTAAAAATACATTTAAATTTATAATCTAAACTGAAGACAATCAATGACAGTATTTTGACAGTAATGTCATTTTAAAACTAAAAATCTACGTTATTTCATTTTATTTGATTTATGCGTTTGAATGATTGCGTTGGTCATATCGGCGTATATCGCGCGTGTGCCGTCCATTTGTCCGTGGGCGGTGAGTCCTCGGGCAGCAAGGTCGCGGTCTGTAGGCGGGCGGCATCGCGCGCGATCGCTCGCCTCATGCTGCCCGCGCCGCTCCCACCACTGGACACGAGAAAAACAAGAGCGCTCACAACATTGTACGCGCCAAGAAAACGTCGTCTCAGAAGCAATAGAACAGCACAACCGCGCAGTATGCTGGAAGACGTGCCTATAAAGCCAGGCTTGTCGCCTTTTCATCCTTTGCCGGCAATCGGACAACGGAAACCTAAAGAAGCGAAAGTTTACGTGTTGGATTTAAATAAAAATGAAACATTTCGGCCGGCGACAGTCGAAGATAGGACAATAGCTCTAAAACCTCTTACGCCTTTGAGGATACATGCGTATGAGAGGGCAAGATGTAACTCATTAGAGCATATAGATAGACTAGATAAGCCGCAACAATTAATTAGAGAGAATACGTATGACGTCATCGAACCAATATACTTGAAAACTCGGAAGAGAGCTTCGTCACTGAGTCGCTCATCTCCGAACGTTGTGTCCGACGAAGGCAAGAAATCCAAAGAAAATACGCCGAAGAGATCTCCAAGATCGAGATTTAGGAAAGCCGCGTTGGAGGTAGCAAAACTTTCCTCAGTGCCTGAAACTGGAAAATTACTTTGTCTGAGAGAAAAACAAACTTTTAAACTTGAAAAGGAGGACGTTGAGGACTGCTACAGAATAAAACATTTTAATGGAAGTCCGACGCATAAACTAAATAAGTTGACAGAAATATTTCAAAATTTAGAAGTGAAAGGACATCAGAAGAGAAAAGCAGTTAAGGAGAACAGTTGGTTCTAGTGTTTTCGTGAGTGAGAGACTATAGCCAAATTAAAACCAAAAATAGGTTTATTACAGATGTAAAGTATTTTTCAATGCACTTCAATCCTTAGTTAAACTAGGGTTTATACAAGTTTGGCAAGTTTCGTTTTTTTTTTTTGTTGAAATAGTTTCAAAATCTAATTCTCCATTTCATGGTTTCCGAGATACTTAATACAACAACGAACAATCAACATAAACAAACTATGCACAATAACAACATTAAATTGCTCTCTTGTAAAATTTCGGTTTTGTAGATCCTGCCAGGTTAATAGATTGGACCCAGCTATAATTAAGCGAATTTAATGGAAAATATATTACAGCATGTAAAAATGCGTTATTGAACTTGCGTGAGTGTTGTGAGAATCAAAAATATCTGAACCTTGTTTTACATGGGTTTACATAAATTTAACAGTCAAGGACCGTATTCTAGCTTAACACCAAGGAGAAAAAAACTCATATGCCAGGCTACTATATAAAAACAAACACAACAATGATCGTAAACTTTAACTATAAATAATTCAAGGCACTTACTATAGCTGTCATTTGTTGAAAAACAAAATAGTAACGAATTTGAGTAGCAATAATTGATTACTATAAATCAATCCAGCAAAAGATTAATTGCGATTATAACCCATATTTTTGATGCAGATTGTTCTTATAGATAGTCAAGAATATTGTAGGGAGTTAATATTTAATTAGAATCGGTGTACAGTTAACATAAAAAATATATAATAATTTATTATGCTAAGATATTTAAACGAGTTTTATTTATAGTAAGTATTGTTAAGATATTTTTTATGTTGACTATACGTTAAATAATATTTTATATACGATGATATTGCTCAAAGTGTTGTGGATCTTTTAAGTACTTTTAATAAAGTGTGTTTGAAATTTGTCTTAATTCATTTTTGTGCCTCCTTTTCCTTGTTCAAAGCACGTATTGCAAAGTATTAGTTTGCGTGACATATCCAAATATCAGGTGCTACAATATTAGGTAATATAATTATGTATTATTATCGTACTGACTGTATCAACTCGAACTTTTTATTTGTTTAGATATAATGTGGAACAAATTTAACGGAATATATAATTAATTAACGATTAATAATTAGATAAAACAATTTATTGATAATTATTAAGGACATTTTTTTTACATGTTTATGAAGTTTCATTTATGCATCTCTGAACCAATATTATGGTTACAATCTTACGAAAAATTAAACTTAAAATGTCAATAGATTTCATTGCGTTTATTTTCATTATTTTACTGCGATAACCCGTCTACAATGGCCGCAGTTTTAGGGACAAGAATAAAATTAAAATTACTAACCTGTACAAGGCCGTTTGAATTTTATAACGTTTAGATAACATGTTTACCTAATGAACGTTTTTATAATCAAAGCTCTAAAACATTGAGCGCACAACCGACATTCTGTACAAATTCGTTTGCCCCTCAAATCTTGTACACGAGTGTAATTATCGTGGCACAGTGACCCAGGAAAGCGATTGGCGCATAGCCTTGTCCGAATTTTCCCAACAAGTGGTTACGTTAAGTATTGTTTTTATGTCACCACAGTAGATAACCATACACTCGATTTTTGGAGCATATTAGCGATACTTCGTGGTATTTCGAACGTAACTTTTTACGTTTATTATTTAGTTTACATAGTCTCACGTTATTGACGATTAATTTAAGTAAAAATATAATCGCATAAAAAGTACACTAGTAAAAAAATAGTTTGTCTAGGCATTAAACAGAAATCGATATAACCTAAATATTGTATAAGCTTTTTATAGTAATAAAATGCAGTGAAACGTGCATGTTAACCCTTATCTGTGAACTTAGCCTATATGTCCATTGTCATCACGCGATTCGTGTTAAATCGACTTTATTATTTTATACATTGATATAGGTCAGACCTCTCTCTCTCTCTCTGTTTAAATACAATATATATCGACGCGTATAGTTCATAGTAAATGCAGAATGAAAAAAATACATAGCGATATATCGGATCTGTGGGCTTATCACGAATTTTAGTCTGGCTTTCGAACCGAGTTCGCTTCAAGCGATTTGTATGGAAATTTGAGCAGCGCCACCGCATGCGGATTTGGAACTACAATATTTTAGATACTTTTTGTTAATTTTCGAACGTCTCGATCTTTCGTTCATTTGATAGATTGCTGGTGCTCGTTAGTCGTTAGTAAAAATTCATGATCCCGATTGCTAACGGATCCGTTTTACTTGTGACAGCTCGATTCGAAAGCCAGATTAAATTCGTGATAAGCCCACTGTTATAGTACAAGCTAACAGTCTGTGGTACAACGATTAGCGCTAGTCTATGACGCAAATGCCCAGGATTCGATTCCTAAAGCCGCGTCTCCTGCTCCTGTTTGTTCGAAACATTAACAAAAACATAACACATTTTTGTATTCATTGGTTTTAGTGTTTCAATGTTTTTGTCTAATGTTTCGAAGAAACAGGAGCAGGAGACTCGGCTAACCTAAACTAATATTTATTTTAGTTTCTTTTCACTTGAGGATTTACGTGTGTATTAAATTTTTGTAAATTCTTATTGGACGTTGCTTAAATATACATTAGCGGAATTGTCTTCATTAGACATCTGAAGCTTTTTAATAAAGGAAGAAAATATTTTTTTACATTTAAATTATATTATGTCAAAGATATATAAATATTCCATATATTTTTTTATATAATTTTAGGACGTTTGATTTATAAATAAATAATTTATTAATATTGTCATACGATATTTGAACGTTGAAATATGAATATGGTAAATACAGACAATCCTCGATTTACATCAAACAATTTTTTGACACTATTCCTCAAGCATACGTCAAATGTTTCGATTTCCGGCATAGGAGAATTCATTTATCGCGAAGTTTTGTTCCTCCAAACAAGACTTCGTTGTTGCAACCAATTAATCAAGGAGTAATTGCGTCTTTTAAGGCCTATTATATTTGAACCTGACTCTTGGATTTTACTTACGTCGTTTCGATTTACGTTGCTTATTTCGAGAACCTAACATGCCGTAAGTAGGAGGACTGCCTGTATGTCAAAGTCAAAATATCTCATGCTAAGTAAACATGTTATACAAAAGTAAGTCAAGTCACGAATTTCAGTCCAATCAAAGAGGGCATAAATAAAAAAAAAAACAGTTGAAACAGTCTTAATACTCATTATTAAACTTAAACTGGACTTAATATAGAATTAATAGTATTATGTTGTATTTTAGCTATTTCTTCTTTAAAAGTGACAATGGTTTCTTTGGCGAGTTTTAATTTTTCTTTCAATTCTGCAATTTCATCTTTAACAAGTATTTTTGCTGCTAAAATCTTTTCTAGGGTTTTCTTTTTCTTTTCATCAACTGAAATTAATAATTTACATATTATTATCCCGAACCATGTGAAACTAATTTTCTATAGAACAAATCTTCCTTTGTTTTAAATTAAATTTTTCAACACCTGCATATAAATCTTTCAATATCTACTTTCAAACAGCTTTTTATGATATACCTATTTAAAAAATGTATATTCACATTTCACACGTCTGCAAAAAATAAGATTTGTTGGTTTAGTCAGTAATAAATGTATAAATACAGATATATTTGCGGCCCTTATATCTTTGATTACAGAATAATCTACCCATAAAGGTCTCTACTAATAATACTAAACACCACATTTTTAGTTTCAAATGTTCAACTGACAGTGAATAATACATTTCTATATTCAACAAATACTGTAATTTTTGTTTTCATAATAAAAAAGTGACTTACAATCAGTATTGTGAGTCCAAGGTTCATTAGTAATTGGCTTAACATCAATTAATAGATGATGCATCAGCTGTGTTGGTTCTTGGAAGACCAGCTCCTCATAGCTTTCGCTTACGAGACTGACTCCGGCAACTGGTGGTTCCCCTTCAGCAACAGGGGATTGGAATAACTTTAAAATGTGGTAGAGTGTTACCTGTGATAATTTAGATAGATTTAGCATCACTGCAACCACAATGACTATGAAACTTTTTAAATGCCAGATTAGAATAATTAAAAATAAGAATGAAAGTTAGCTGTAGTCCTTTTAATAGTAAAGGGTGAGGCACTGGAACTTCCCACATTTAAAAAACCAGTGTCATCTGCTAGTGTTCCTGACTGGAGAACAATTTTGTCTAGGGCAGCCATTCTCAAAGTGTGTTCCGCGGAACGCTAGGGCTAAAATACTGCAAAAAATGCGTACCAAAGGGAGATTATAAGGTTACATCTTTAGAGAACTTGTGTGATATAATAAAGTAGATTAAAATGCATTAAAAATATAATTATCACAATGCATTGTGGCAATAAAAAGACAGGAAAAAACAAGAAAGATGACACTGACAGACTAAACGTCAAAACCTCAAATCTTCTTAAATAAGTATTTTCGGCTTGTTGAATCGACCGCCACAAGTACTCCCCTCTCGGTAAATTCAGAAGAATATATATCCGGAAAGCGTATTCTGCGGCCATTGATATGTTGTTACTGTCTTGAAAATACACAAATACACATGATGTTTTCTTGATGAACAAAAGCATGCTACGTTTTGATGTGCTGGATGAAAGAAAGTAGCATTTTGAGTTGAATGATGTTTTGCATTAACTGACTTAAGTACACGAACATGTTCTCTAAGTTTGAAAGCGAAGGTTTCCAAGTCCGTGGCAGAGTCTTCTGGCCAGCTAGTGAAGCGATTCATAATATTTAATAACATGTATAATGATTGGATGGTGGAAGAGGTCCAACAACATCCATAAATACATGAGAAAATTTGCAAGGCACAGGATCTTAACTGCCGATTCCGCTTCGTATGTGTTTTGATACTTTTCATTGGCCATGTTGTGAAGAGCTGATTCTGTTAAGCATTGTAGTGGCATTAAGCGCCCTGTAATCACCGTATATTAGATGACGACCGAGGGCTCTTAGAATGTCTACATATACCGAGTTCAAAATTTGCCGTTAGCTTCATAACTTCACAAATAAGGTTATTTTCTTGTTGCGTTGTCCGAAAGTCGTTGGGTCACCACTTTTAGCGAAACTTAGGTGAAATAATATTGCGGATTAAAATTGATTAAAATATATAATTATCACAATGCATTGTGGCAATCAAAAGACAAGAAGAAACAAGAAAGATGACACTGACAGACTAAACGTCAAAACCTCAAATCTTCTTAAATAAGTATTTTCGGCTTGTTGAATCGACCGCCACACATCCAAATTTTCCAACTAAATATTACGTAATATTACATTGCAATATGATTATTCATAAATACACATAAATCAGTTTTTTATGATTATATTAAGTCTTTTTTCCTTTGCCAAAAAAATTTGAGATATGCTGGTTTATGGTATGCAAATTTACAGCAACAGGATCTACACTAAGTGTGAATGTACATAACCTTTTTATTTTTTTGATATCTCACATAGTTTTCTTGTACCAGCCTTTTGAAATATGGGAGGTTCCCATGCCACACCTCTGTATCTTTTGGAATAAATAAACATATATAGGTCTCTTTCAAAATTTGCTCTAGACTGCTTAAATAATTGATGATAAATAAATATTTAATAACGAGAGTGTGACTGAGATAGTTGTGTGGTTAGATGTATGTTTTATTTTTATTAACTTTACTTATATTGTTAGTATGAATTTTTAAAGATGCCGTGAAATAATAAGCAAAAATATTCCTACGGGTGTACTAACATTATATTGTACATGCTATTCTTCTCGTCATATGCCTCTCCGAAATCACAGTAAATTCTAACCAACCGTAGGAGCCAAGAACCTACGCGAAATGAAGATTTACTAGATTGAATTGTCCACTTACGGGTCTTTCATTTGGATCATGAAAATAAATCTTGATAACAATCTCAAATTCGCCCCAACCTGTCTCAGAAATTTTATATGGTGGTTTAGTTAAGATTCTGTTCGCGTTCGCATAACTTTCGTGGAGTTTGAAATGTACTTTCTTCACATAAACTGACATATCTTCATTGTTATAGGGCTTCAAGTAAGCTGTCCATGAGTGGGTATGTCCATCCTCTTTTCGTTTTTCACCAAAGTAATTAGCTATGTTGCCGTAAACTATCGGTTTTATTACTGTTACTCCCTGTAAATTAGTGTTAATAGTTTGTGTACATAAAAATACACATATTACTGGTTAAAATTATAGATTATTGTATATTTACCTTCATCCTGCCTCCAGAATCAGGACCAAAATCTGTTGGCAAACTCATTTTGTATAATTATCCGGTTAGTAAACAAATAAACCCACCTAAATTCCGTTGAGCGCGTATCTTTGCTCCATTGCTTGACAATTGACATGTATATTCCTTTAACTTTGCTTGTGTAACATTACAACAATTTGCCAATGTCAACTCTTAAGTTTCAGTTTCGTTTTAAACTATAGACAACAATTTCACTGCGTATAGACAACATTTAATCATTTCCCTCCATATTCATAATTCATATTCAATTTTTTAGTTAAATGAAACACGCGCAGTTCGTAATTATATTTATTTGGCTAAAGTTAAGAACCTTAATATTAATAACATTGTAGATGTACTTATTTCATGATAACGTAGCTAGCTATAGCTTTATTGTTAATTGAATAATCAATTACTATTAAATCATAACTAGCTGAAT